>PVJC01009167.1:0-46553 GCA_004026665.1 Murina feae | reverse complement strand
GGGGCGAGGCGCAGTACAAGAGGTAGCATGACTCACAGGGCTCTGGAAAGGAAAGAATGCAGTTAATTGTCCAGTTGTGTGCAGAGTGACCATGTCTTCAGAGCCATGTACATACTAAGTACAGGAATGGTGGGGGCAGCTACACCTCTAGTCTACAAAGGATCCAAGGTTCAGGGGCCTGTGACTGTGGGACCCTAGAGGCCAGGATACCAAGAAGGGGGAGCCTGAGCTCTGGTCTTTCCATCAGTGGGGAGACAGCAAGGGCCACACCCACCCTTCTGATGGCAGAAATGTGCAAACTGGACCAAGTGGCAGTGCATTTCGGCTGGGAGAAGGCTTCCTGGAGGACATGGTATTTCCTTTAGGCCTCGAAGGCCAGGTAAGACTTGAATACTGGAAATAAAGGTGGAAGTCGTGAGAACCCTACCATGTCCTTCCTAGGGAAGGAACACCTGTTCGTGGCCTCTAACAGATCAAGGGAACTTAGAGATTTGAGTTAAACTGCCCTCCCCATGGTGGGAAAACTGAGGCCCAGAGAAGGCTCATAGAGAGGTAGGGACACAACAGCCTGAAAAACAACCCTTCTGCCTCCTTGACCAAGACTAGTTCCCTGCACCCACCACCCCCACTCACCATGGCTCCTGCTCTGGGCCCTGACTCGCCTCCTGCAGGGTCATTAACCACCCACTACCTACCACGTGGTGTCCTTATATTTAACTCCCACGTTTGCCTTACAGAGGCTCATAATAGCAGCCCTGGGAAGCGGGGGTGGGTCATGCCTCCTCTGCCCTTCCCTGTAGTCTTAACTGAACTTCTCTGCATCATAGCTCCTTCCCCAGGACCGAGCAGGGTCCTGGATCCTGGGCCTCTGTGTCACTGCCAGAGAGCTGGCTTGTCCCTAAGTAAGACTCAGATATAAGAGGTACAGTACCCACCCGGGGAGTCCTGGGTGCATACTGAGCTCCAACTTTGATCCCAGTCCAAATCCTGACCCTGGCCTCAGACTGATTCTGATCCCTGACCCCACGCTGAGCTCTGATCTTGCCCCAGATGGTTGGCAGTCAGGGGCATGAATAGTTGGGGTCAGCCTCTTCCCCCATTACTGCTAGAAACTCAGCTGAGGACCCTCCATATCAGTGGTTCCTGGCTCACTGTGCCCTGAGGGTTCTCTCTCAAACACCTGCACCCCACACCTTGGCTTTGGCCTCAGATGCCTGGAGACCAGTATCTGTGGGTAATAGACAAACCATTTAGTCCTGCCCTCTCTGACCCTGAACTTTGCATCCCCAAATGGGCTGCCAGCACAGCTGAAAATCTCCCTCCCCCTCCTCCTCATTTGCCTCCTAGCTAATTCCCCGTAACACGTGATCCGTGGTGAGGGCTGAGATATTTATAAAATCTGTGTCCTTCATGATACAGCCAGCCCCAGGGAGCAGGGCCTGAGCAGCTCTATTCATTCTCTAAAGCCCCAGAAACTTCAAACCACATCCGCCTTAGAGAACCCTCCTCACAGTCCACCTGTCGCCAACTGCAGTCACAGCTCCTGCATTTCAGAGCTGCCCCCTCTCTTTCCCTGTGGACTTGGAACGTTATTCCCAGCAGACGCCAAGCCTGGCTGAGCGGAAGGGAACGGGGCACTTGAAACCGGCAACTCGGCTCCCGGCTGGATGCCTGCGATGACTCACTACCCATCTCTGAGTGCTAATCTCTTTGTCTTGCAAAATGGAACAGTGGCCCCTAAATCCGTGGGCTTGGAAGTGGGATTCAGTGAGGTCCAAAGTGCTCAGCTTAGGGCTGGGCGGAGAGGAGCTACTACATTGTCCCCACCCCAACCAATACCATGCAAGCAAGTGGGTAGGACTTGCTCTCACGTTCCCACAGCCTGTCACAGTGCCTGCAAATGCACCCGGTGGGCTGTCTACAATCTCAGTTAAAGTACAGATCACCATGGGAGGGTGGCAGCTTAAGGCTGCCCTTTTGAGAAATTACAAAGGCTTCTGGGAACATCCTGACTTCACATGGTGGACCTCAGGGCCTGCTGGGTGACAGGAAGCAAGTGGTTTGGGGTCATGCCCCTGAGCAGTCCCCTGTACCAACACCACCTTCACTGGTAGGTCAGAGACCTCAGAGGTCTTCCAGGCCATCCCTTCCCCTCCTCACATTCTGCCAGCACTCCTCTGGCCTCTGCCTACAGTCAAGTTCACCTTCTCAGGTAGCTCTTCACACATTTGGAATTTTTCTTAGCTTGTGCTCTGAAGACCCAGGGGAAGAAAGCCCTAGGTGACCTCTACTATCAGAGTTCAGTTTTAGAATCACAGTTCTAGGGTCAAATCCTAACTTTTTGTTATTTGCTATGCGACCTTGGGCAGGTCACTTATCCTGTGTCCTGTGTCATTTTCTGTAATACGCAGAGGATGTGAGGTGATGTAGGTGAGGCATCTAGAACAGGGTCTGACATGTGGTCAGAACCTGATCAATGGTTATGCTGGAGGATGCAGGCAGAGGACAGGATGCCTAGGCTGGAACGGACACCTGCCCAGAGAGGAGGGAGGCAGCCCACACTGGGCAGGGGCATGTCTCTGAACAGGTGGTGCAAAGCCAGGCAGACGGAGAGGCTCTCTGGGCCAGTGGGAACTGCTGAATAGAGGTCTGAAGGCTTGACACCCACAGGCTGTCGTGGTGGCAGAAGCCTGGGTGTAGAGTGACAGCTGGAGAAACCGCCTGTGTCACGTCACAAAGAACCCTTGTTATTGGGCAACTAGGAGCCCAGTACACGAAATTCGTGCATGGGGGGGGGGGTCCCTCAGCTCAGCCTGCACCCTTTCCAATCTAGGATCCCTTGCAGGATGTCTGACTGCCCATTTAGGCCCGATCCCTCTCACAATCCAGATCTACTGGCTCTCAAGGGCTCGCCTGCCTCCCTGCCTGCCTGTCTGATTGCCCCTAACTACTTCTGCCTTCCAGCCTGATCATCCCTTAACCACTCCCCTGCCAGCCTGATCCCTCCACTCTCTCACTCACTTTGTGGTTTGGGCAGGTCTCTTCGCTGAGCTTCTTTTGATAAATAATAACATCGATACCTGATCCCCAGAGGGTAATGGTGGGAGAGAAAAGGGCTGCTGAGCGGAAGGGCTGTGTGTTTGAGAGGCGCTTCGGTGATCTGGAAGTCCGCCCCTCTTGGTGAGCTTGGAGAGGACCCGCTGGCCTGGATTTCCGGACTTGTTCCTCCTTCCCCCAGGTCTCCTGGAGGCCATGCAGAAAGAGCCAGTCTGGCCTGATGGGTGGAGCAAGTCTGGGTGGGCTGGCTGCTGCTAGAGCTTGTCCCAGTCTTGGCCTGGAGCTGGAGCTGGAGCAAAGTGAGACACTGAGGCAGAAGTTTGCACATGAAAGAAAAGGAAAGGGAGGGAGGCTCCATTCCTCCAGTAGCTACTGTGTGGCTGCATCCTTTGGGGCACGTTACACTTGTCTTGGAATTAGGCACGGGTTGAAGTCTGTATTGTTCAGATGGGGAACAGAGACTAAGAGAGGGACGTGACCTACTCCAAGTCACACAGTGAAAGAGTGCACTCCAACCCTAGCCTGTCTCTCAGCCAGCCCTGCAGCAGCTGTGGAGAGGGCTCAAGGACTCATCTCCTCACTAGCCGCAGTCTCGCCCTGAGCCCTACTGTACATACAGGGAAGGCAGACTTTGGTGGCACCCTTCCATCTCCCATGCCACACTGGCTTCTCTGTTACCCTGAACCTGGCCTCTGGGCCGTTGACCTTGTTGTTCCCTGCACAGACCAATATCTATATCTCCCTGACTCCCTCAACCCTTCCCTCCCTGTCTCTCCCTGCTCCCCACTATCCGCCATATACTAGTATCCCACCTCATCTTATCCTATCATTTCCTACTTACCCCTTCATACCACAGGTCAAACCTTCCTTTCTCCAGAAAGCCTCATCTGACTTGCTCTCCTTAAATGCTTCTCCTTGGCCTGTCTACCCCATCTTTCGAGCCCTGGTCACTGCTGCTGCATTTTCATTCATTGTGATTATATGTCTATAATCTGTCTCCCCCAAGAGACTACCTGGTTGCCCCTAAGGGCAGGGACCATGTTTCTTATGGTTTCCACCGGGTCTAATCCAGAATAAGGCACAGGAAACACTGGTTAGATGGGCTCTGTGCCCCTTGTCCCGAGGGGCTCTGAGGCTGTAGGGGTACAGAGGAACTGCTGGTCCTTCTGGACACCTGTCCCTCTCCCTCCTCTTGAGATGGACTCCATGGTCCCCATTGCCTCCAGGGTGTGACATCTATTATGAAGCGGCTTCTGAGATGAGCCAGAATTGCGTGGGCTCCATGGTGCGTGTGTGCGCTCATGCCCTGGGTGCACGCACATGAGCACACGGGCCTCCGTGAGTAATTCCAGTGGTGCTTCCAAGCACTGTCTCCATGGAGAGGCCACCCCCTCCCGCCCCAGCCCCAGGTGGCTTGCCTCTGCCACCCCTTCCAGTTCCCCAGTTCCCCTCCCGGCTTCTCTGTGACCCAGATTCAACCTGCCTCACTTCCCACATTGTGGGGTTCCAGCTTCTGAAAACTCAGAGTTCAGGGGCCTTTCCCCAAACATGCCTCTCGCTCACAATCAGCTCCAGGTTTCAGCAACACTTGTTGAGCCACATGGAAAGAGAGTGGTTGCTGGCGTGTGGCTGCTGGGATGGAACCCAGTTCTTCCACCCTGGCTGTGTGGGCTGGGGACACTGATGGCCCATTTGGAGGATCCAGTTTTTACTATGGCCTCCAGGGTCCTGCAGGATCTGTTCCTCCCCTTACACATTCCCCCTGGCTCCCTCTGCTCCTGCCACACTGGCCCCTTACACTAAGACCCTCTCCCAAAACATGCTGATGCATACTTTATACACACTCACACACCCTGACACACTCGCATATACTCACACTCTGACATGCACACACTCACACACATTCATACTTACATGCTCACACACATACTGATCCACTCCCATGTACTCTGAAACTCTGACACACTGACACACACACACAGCAGCTGCTCCCTCACTTTTGCATCTGCTGTCCCTCTACCTGAAATATTCTCTCCCCAAGTATCTCCAGCGCCCAGCCCTCATATTGCTTTCCCAGAAAGCTTTTCCCGACCACCCATCACACCCCTTCTTCTTCACCTGCTCTAATTTGCTTCCAAGAAGGTATTGTTACCTGACATTCCCTTATATGGGTTTCTCTGTTGTCTGTCTCTCCCTGTGGAATGTGAGCTCTTCGAGGGCAGGAACCTGGTCTGTGCACTGTATCCCAGATCCTGGATTGCCTGTCACATGGTCGGTGCTTAATAAATGTCTGTTGCATGCACAAATGAGTGAGCCTCACGCCCTCAGCCTAGTTCCCGGCCTCGGTAACAGTATGGCCACCAATCTTAATCTCATAGCACAGTGGATCTTGTGAGTGTTAGTTGGGTCCGAGCTGGCACTTTGTACACCTGATCACTGTGGCCCTCACAGTTGGCTCCATGAGGTAGGCACAAATATTATTGTTCACACTTTCCACGTGAGGGCATGGGGCTTCTCGAGGTCCCGGGGTCCCTGAGGCTGGCCGGGCTGATGAAGTTGGAGCCCAGGCTTGCCCAGTCCCAGCCTCCAAGCCCAGTGCTTGCTGCAGCTCCTAGGTCACCACCTGCAAATGCAGCAACCTTGGAAAGCCTCATTTAAATAGCATCCCGGCAATGGGCACTGCAGCCTCTGGGGAAGGAGGCAGGTCCATAACAAGGAGAGAGGCCGGGCCCTGGGGGCTGGATCTCTGAGTTTTATTCCCAGGTAGACCTCCTTGTGGGGTGACCTCAGGCCAGCAAGATGCCCCTCAGCACCCAGGGGTGCAGTGAGTGAGGTCCCTCAGCCAGCTTGAGACCTCTTCCAGGCCCAATACTCCTGCGTCTAAGAGAACAATAAGATAGTATAGGGCCAGGTGCCTCCGAACCCTAACCCGCTCACCCAGCACACACATGTACGTGTGACACACACACACACACACACACATTTGTGATCCCTGAGCAATAGAGATGAAGAAGTTTGACCTATTTCTGGAGTAATTCCAGGGGCCCATTGAAGACCTTACACCCCAAGCCAACCTTAATCAGCCTCAGTTTCTTTGACCATAAAACAGATACCCTAACAAACCCTCCCCACTGTCCCAGGGCTGTTGTATTCAAATGACTTGGAGGAGGGAGAATGGCCTTTGGGAGCCGTGACAGTTCACCAGCAATGACACCCCTGTAAGAGGAAGCTGACCTGTGCTCGGGGAGGTGTTCCTGGAGTGAAAAGGTCCAAGGGAATAACCATATTATAGGCAAGTAACCTGGGGCTTGGATTTGGGACTCGATCTCTCTAAAGTGGTTGGAGTAAGTATGAAAGCATCAGTGGGGAGGCAGGGTGGGCTCCCTTGACAGACACACCTGACCTCATACTTTTCCTGAGGCTGCCCTGCCCGTCCTCACCTTGGGGCTCAAGGTCAGTGCACATGGGATTGCCCCAGAGCTTGTTAGAAAATGTAGGCCCCGAGGGCTGCTGGTGCTACTCAGTGGTTGAGATGGACCCACGAACTAGAACTGAGCTTGGATTACCTGAGACCGAATGGGAATGAGAAGACAAGGGTTTTTGGGTTTTTTAAAAATATATTTTATTGATTTTTTACAGAGAGGAAGGGAGTGGGATAAAAATTAGAAACATCGATCAGCTGCCTCCTGCACACCCCCCACTGGGTATGTGCCTGCAACCAAGGTACATGCCCCCGACTGGAATCGAACCTGGGACCCTTGACTCCACAGGCTGATGCTCCATCCACTGAGCCAAACCAGTCAGGGCAAGACAAGGGTTTTATACTTAAGAGAACCAGGTTGTGTTGCTGATTGCTTCCCAGCTTTGTGACCTTGGGCAAGCCACTTCTATTCAAAGAGCCTGGGTTTCCTTACCTATAAAATGGGCCCATGTCCCCTACCCTGCCTGCCTCACAGTGTTTTGCAATCTCTGAAGAGTGTGTCATTTTTGGGCCAACAGGGAGAGCTGAGAGCATCAGGCTGGGGAGCAGAGCTGCCTGTCCTCAGGGGTGATGAGCCATGCGTGGTCATTGGGCTGGGGAAGGGTAGCGAATGCTGTGCCTGGAGCTGCAGAGAGCTTCACAGATCTTTCACTCGGCTCCGTCAGATTCCGTAACTATTTGTGAGAGATGAATCCGTTTCGATGCTGAGCCAAGTTGTAGTTCATGGGCCAATTCCAGTGCATTGCATGGTGTGCGGATTTGAGGATTCCAGGCTTTATCCATTCAGTGAGGTGCGCTTTTGATTAGCCATGTCTGCCCAGGTGCAGGAAACACCAATGGTGGCAAGTTCTATATCTGCCATTCAGGCTCTAGTCCAAAGGCTCTCAGAGGACAGCCTTACCCCCCTACCCGCCCCACACACACACATAAAGGGACCAGTTTTATTAGCACAGTAATTAGGTAGGTACTACTAGCACTTACAGGGCAGAGAATTCTCAGTGAAGAATCATCCCACCTGCATCCCACATGACTTTCCAGTGTCTGGCCAGCCATTCCAGCAGGCCAAAAAAAAATCTGTTTCAAATTCCCTGAACCTATTCCCTCACTATGTTTTATATGCATGCAGGAACTACTTCTGTGCGGTCGTAATATACCCAGAAAGGTAACTTCCATGTACACCAAGGAAAATATATGCTTTGCCTGCTCAGACCTTTACCAAGACTTGGGTCTCCATTTTAGAAAAATCACATGCCCTCCAGCTGGTGGTACTTGTGATATTTGAGCAGCTGATTCAGCAGCACATCTTTCTCTATCTGCATTCGCTGTCACCAATTCTGCATGTAGGTGCCAGCTTCTGATTCCTTTATTCCGCCTTCTAGTGGAGTTGGGTCCCAGCACTCACACTATATTATAAATCACATTCCTCTCACTTCTCTTTTATGTTTCAATTAGGGCATTGTATTTTTCTTTTTAATTGTGTGTGTGGGTAGGTAATATTATCTGTAGATTTTATCTCAGGATAATAAAGGGGGGCATTACCAAGTATTTGCTATAGAAATGAAATTTGGGCCCTAACTGGTTTGGCTTAGTGGATAGAGCGTTGGCCTGCGGACTGAAGGGTCCCAGGTTCGATTCCGGTCAAGGGCATGTACTTTGGTTGCAGGCACATCCCCAGATGGGAGTGTGCAGGAAGCAGCTGATCGATATTTCTAGCTCTCTATCCCTCTCCCTTCCTCTCTGTAAAAAAATCAATAAAATATATATATATATTTTAATGAGATTTAGGGGGGCTTGAGAACTACTGCTGTGGGCCCACTCCTCCCTGTGAGATGGGAAAACCGAGGTCCAGGGAGGGAAGAGGCTTGTCTTTGTTCATATGGCAAGTGGGAGGCAGAACTTGAAGTTGGTACTTTAGGAAGAGCTGTCTCCCTTTGGAATGGGAGGGACATGGAAGCAGGAGACCAATGCACTGCCTGGGGAAGGCGGTTGGCTGTGGGGGAGGAGGGGCGGGGAGAGAGGGAGGGGTTGGCTGTGGCCCTGGCAGGAGAAAGAGTGCAGAGTTGAGAGATGATTTGGAGGCCCTGCTGGCACTGGCTGTGGCGGTATGTGGGGGGTGGGGTGCCAATATGCCTTTAGTTCTTTCTTGAGGAATTCTTCCCTTTGCCGGAAGAGCTGGCCATCTCTGGCTGGGAACCTGAGAAGAAATCAGGCCACCCCACAGAGACAGTGGACAGATCTCCTGCCACGGCCCCCAGAGCAACCAGAGACCCAAGCGAGGCCCAGCCAATCGGGCAGCCGTCGGCCACATCAGCTCCCTCCCAGTCCTGCTCCCTGGGAAAACGATGAGTCTGTTCCAAAAAGCCAAATATCTTACAATGAATCCAATTAGATTTCATAGGCACATGAAAACACAATCCATCTCAAATGTCCTTTGCAAACCTCCAGCCGCAGTTAAATATTTTATTCCATTCTCAGCAGTCCCAGGCAGAACATCACAGAGCATCCAGCCTTCTCCCTGCCAGGTGCTGCTGCTTTAGGCCTTGTGTGACCTCAGGCAGGTGTCTCTTCCTTCCTGAGAATCATATGGCCTCACTTGCAAATGGGTTTCCTACAACCTCCGTCCTTCTTCTCGCCCCCCCCACCCCCCTGCCCGACACCCCCACCCTATCCCCCGTGGTGCAGAAGCTCATGTTCATTCATCTGACAAATAGTCACTTAGTAGCTCTGTGGCCAGCATTGTGGTTGGTGTAGGGGACACAGCTGTGAACATGGCAGGCCAACCCCCACCCTTGCAGAGGAAGGGACAGAAAGAAACATGAAAGCAAAGACTGCTTTTGATGGAGATGAGATTTTTCGAAGAACACAGTCCCGTTGCCGCATTGGGGGGAAATAGGGAGCACCTCCTGTAGACTCGAAGAGTCAGGGAAGGCTTCCCAGGGGAAGTGACACTTGTGCCAAGGTCTGAAGTGGGGGAAGTATTCCAGACAGACACTCCGAGGTGGGAAAGTGCTTGGTGAGTTTCAGAGTCAGGAAAAGCGGTGTGGCTGGAGCTGAGTGCGTGAGGCGGAGGTGGTGTGAGAGAAACCTGGGGACAGTGGCAGGGCCCCCGAGTAAGAGGCGGGTTCATGCTGCATCTCTGTTCAACAGATGAATTGTGAAACCGTTCCGACTGCAAATGAGCAGCTGGGGAGACCTGCATCGCCCCGGTGGGTGGGGCACCAAGGCGTGCGTCTGGGCCCAGGTTCCCTGCTGTAGCTCTTCGGAGGAGAGCACGTGGGCAGAAAGGAACTGGCCCTTATCTAGGGCACCTGGGCCGAGTTATTAAGAGTTTCATTCTGAGCTCCACCACTTACCAGCTGGGCGAGTCGCTTCACCTCTCTGGGCTCAGTGTCCTCCCCTGCAGGACTCTTCGATGGGCACATGTGTCTGGTGGCTCATATGTGCCCAGTGAATGAAACAGTTTGTTATTACGCTGTCATCTCCATTGTACTGACTCATTTACTCCCCCCAGTGACGCTTTGTTACTATCCAGATCTCACAGTGGCTCAGAGAGGTGAAGCAGCATATTCACGGTCACACAGATGGAGGAACGGAGAGTCAAACCTGGGTCTGATGTGTTCTGTAATGGTTACTGCTTTCTCTTGGCCACTCAGGTCTGTGATCATCTGGACAGTGGCTTGAAGAGAGAGCACAGAGTGAGTAGGAAGCTGGAGTCTCATCTTCTGAAAAGGAAGGCAGAAAGAGGGGTGGCCATGCCCAGGCTGTGCATCTGGCAGAGGAGGAGGCCGGAGGGGATGCAATCTCGGCGTGGCCAGCTCAGAGCAGAGGGCGCTTGTGTCTTCTGTAATCCCAGAGGGCAAAGCTGGGGCCCAGAAGGAAATCCCAGGGAGACAGAAAGTCCTCACTGCCCAGTGGTAGAGAAGATAGCTTCATAAGCTAGTGAGCTGCCCGTCCCTGGAAGTGTGCTAGCAAAAGTCAACACGTTTCCAGAGGAAATGTTTAACACTGCTGCATAACAAAGTAGCCCAAAAATGTAGCAGCCTAAAACAATAATACAAATTTATTATCACGTGGTTTCTGAGGGTCAGGAATTTAGGAGTAGCTTAGCTGGGTTGTTGTGGCTTAGGAATCTCACATGAGGTTGCTAATCAAGATGTCAGCCAGGCCCGGCCAGTGTGGCTCAGTTGGTTGAGCATCGTCCTATACACTAGGGAGGCTGTTGGTTTGATACCTGGTTGTGGACTCGATCCCCAGTGTGTGGGGGGGCGGGGTGCAGAAGGCAGCTAATCAGTGTTTCTCTCTCATTGATGTTTCTTTCTCTCTCTCCTTCTCCTTTCCTCTCTCTGAAATCAATAAAAACATATTCTTTTTTTTAAAAAAATATGTCAGCCAGAGCTACAGTCATCTGAAGGCTTGACTAGGATCAGAGGATTTGCTTCCAAGCTCCTTTGCAGGGCTGATGGTAGGAGGCCTCATTTCCTTGCTCCAGAACTGGTGGAGAAGACCACTCCATAGGGTGAGTGTGTGTATGGCATAGGGGCTGGCTCCCCCAGAGCTAGAGGTCCAAGAGAGCAAGATGGAAACCACAATGTCTTTTTTAACTTGGTTCTGAAGTCACATACTGTCATTTCCATAACATCCTATTGACAGGTCAACCCTCGTCAGCGTGAGTGGGGACTGGCTGGCATCAGAAAGAGACAGATTCGCTGGGGGCCATCATGGAGGCTGACTATCACAGACTGGATATGAATCAACACTCCAGCATCAGGTGTCCCCTCCAAGCCTCAGTTTCTCCATCTGGGCACGGAGGTTGAACTGGGTGGTTTGTAGGAGTTGCTGCAGACCTGTGACAGGGTAAACGCAGGGTCAGTGTGTCAGGTCAGCTGCAGGGCCCCACGGATGGAACTCAGGAGCAGGGCATGCCAGAGGGGACGGTGGAGGCCATGGTCACTCCAGAGTCACTGAGGGGCACTAAGGGAGGTTGCAGGGTAATACTCCAACCCCAAGGGTGCCATCTCCAGGCATCAGGCCACCTCTGATGTGTCCAAGGGGTGTCACAGGGACAGGTTGACTGCAAAACCCACACAGATCGGATCCTATTTCATCCATCTCCCCTTCTGGAGAGCTTTTCCTGAAAGTTTCTCTAAAGAGATATTGTGTGAGGGGGTGGAGTGTAGTGAGGGAAACAGGAGGGATGAGGCTGTTAAGATGAGTTAGTATCCGTGCTTGGAACAGAGTCTGACACAGTGAGGCTGTCTGTGTTAGCTGCTATAAATTTTGTGTTCACGTGCGAGAGGAGGCACCAGCTACTTCCGGAAGACCATGAGAAATTCCGTAGGTGGCTTCTGTGTGTGTCACAAGACAATCCTGTGAGCATCAGCCTAGCTAATAGGAGGTGCTTACAAGTATTTGTTGAATGAATGAATGAATGAATGAATGAATGAATGAATGGAAATGAGTAAGCTGCCATCCCAGCCTGTGGGGGCCCCTATCCAGTGGGGATCCTAACACTCATTCCAGCGCAAAATGATCTCCAGGCTCTGTGAGGTGCAGGAGCTCCTGGAGGGAGGGAGCCGTCTGGGCTGCAGGCCAGAGGGGCAGTTGGTGAGCTGGCCAGGGAGCACCTCTGGAGGGAGATGAGGTGGTGTGTGAGTGGGTCTTGCTCCAGATCCAGTGGAGAAAAGCATTCAAGGCAAAGAAGAAACACACACAAGAGCCTGGAGGGAGCATGGCCTGGGAAGAGTGGTCGATGTAGGTGGAGATGCTCCCCCAGAAGTGGGCAGGGGCAGGGTTGCAAAGGCCTTGAATGTGGAGAGGAACAGGGCAACCAGGGAGGGGTCCTTCATAAGGGAGGACATGGTGGAGACTGGAGACATGTAGAATGGTTCAAAGCAGAAACTCTGGAGTTAGGCAACCTGGGTTCAAGCCCAGTTCTACCACCAACATCTCTGTGACCTTGGGCGGGTTACCCCTCATCTGTGAACAGAGGTGCTGACAGTAGTTAGCTACCCCATGGGGCTGTTGAAGTGAGTCCGACACATAGTGAGGCTGTGCAGGTGTTAGTTATTGTACGTCCTGTATGCATGTGCTATTTCATTAATGAAGGTGGATGGGCCGGGGAGCCTGCAGGGGGCTGGGCACTGGTTGAACCAGAGCTGATGAGGGTCCAGTCGTGCAGAGGACATGGGAAGAGAGTAGACTAGGGTGGTGGATGCTGCCACCCTAGAACAGCGGTGACCTGGTAAATGTGGGAGAGAAGAGACGATGGAGTGAAGGCACCCCAAAGTTGGCAGGAGCCCCCAGTCCAGGGCATGCCTGCTCAGAAGCCTCCGATGACTCCCAGGAGCCTGCAGTTTATTATTTTTTAATAAATCTTTGGAATAGATAATACGTTAGCATGGACCTGAAGACTAGATACAATGTGGTGTCCTGGATGAGACCCGAAGCAGAAAAAGGACATTCAGGAATTGGTGCTCTCCAAACACGGTTGGAGCTTAGTTAATAGTAACGTATGATTATTAATTCCTTAGTTGTGACAAATGTCCCATTGTTATGTAAAATGTTCACATTAGAGAAAACTGGGTGAAGGTTATACTGGAACTCTGTACTATCTTTGCCACCTGGAAGAATCTAAAATTATTCTAAAATACAAGGCTTTCTTCTAAATGCTAAAGAAACGTAGTAAAAGTTCTCCTACTACCCTTTCTTCTACCCATCCTGTTTCTAGTTTTTGGGGGACCCTTCCACAGATACGCAAATATGAGTAATATCTTTTGCCTTCTTTTAGATAATTAGTACCATTCTGTAGCAAATGCTGGGTGCCCGGCCCCTACCACTTCATCTCACTGTCCACTCCCTCCTCTGGAAATGCCCACACCTCTAGCTGAGGCTTCGTTCTGGCCTCCGGGGGAGGTGGCAGTGCCCTGGGGAGTTGCTGCCGCGCCCCTCCCCCCCCACCTCTCCCACGGGCAGCCCTCAGCTAGTTCAGTGCAGAGCTCCTTGCTGGACTGAGCGCAGTTGCCCACAGCTAAGGCCTGCGTCCTTCATTGCTTTCCTTGTTTTCTCACTGTGCTTCCTGGGTCACCTGCCCAATAGACTCAAATCCTTGGCCAGGGTCTGCTTCAGAGGGAACCCAGACTAAGGCAGATCCCATAACCCTGTCCTGCCCCTCGCTGTTTTCACTTAGCAATATATTTTGAAAGGTTTTTCCTGTCAGGATTTACTGCTGCCTTATTCTTTCTACAGCTGCACAGTACTCCATGGTGTGCTGGGTCATAATACGCTTATCAAGTTTCCTACTGGATATTTTGGCTGTTTTCAGGCTTTTGCTAATACAAACAATATTTGAAGAAGAACCCTGTGTGTAAGGCAAGGCCCCAGACGTGGAAATGCTGGTGCCAGTGGCCCCTGGGGCCCTGCTCTACTTTGATGGTGGATGGCTTGCCGTTTAAATCTATAGAGTCCGTAGGGGGTTACCACGCCCTCCCCGATCTGACCCAGGCGTCTGCCTCTCCCACTCCTTCAGAGCTTTCTCCTCACCCCCGGGGTGACGAGCTGTTTCCAGCACTGCCTCCGTCTCTCACCTTTGACCGTGATTTGTCTATGCTTGTTCCGTTATGAACGGCTCTCCCTCACACCTCTGTCTGCTGAAATCTTACATGTCCTCAGAGAGCTGGCTGAAATGACACCTCCTCCAGGGAGCCTTCCCCAGTGAGTATGAAGCCCTCCTTTTGTTGGGCTGCACACCTGGCTTCAACACTTCCTGGAATTTTATGTGTCCTCTGATTGCCGTGCGTATTTCTGCCTCCTGCACTTGGCCGCCTGTTCTTGAAGGGCTGGAACCCTCTGAGTCACGGAGCAGGCCCCATTAATGTTGGAGGAATTGAATTAAATGTGCTGGCAATTGCTGCATCCTGACCATTTTGTTCTGTCGTTTGCCAGCACACCCTTCCAGGACGGTCCCTCCGCGGAGGCCAGAATGAAACAGGCCAAGGCAGGTGACCTCCAGGTCTTACCTACCCCACAGTCAAAGTTCTGAGGCTGGAGAGCGGGTCAGTGTGTCCCCTGGACAACCTTCCTATAATATTCCTCTCCCAGGAAGGTCATGGTGAGCAGGCAGCTAGAGGTTGTGTCCCCTGAGCAAGCCCAAGCTTGGGGTGCTCATAAGATGGTGGCAGACGGGACATTGTGACCTGAAAGCTGAGAGGCAGCTCAGGGAGGTGGCTGGAGGCATGTGCCTCGATTCTCCCTCTGTAAAATGGGCATAATGATAGGAAGCATTTCATAGGGCTCATCTGAGGATTCAGTGGAAAAATGCATATAAAGTAGAGAGCATTGCTGCATAAGCTTCGGAAAGTTCTGGAAAGACTTTTGGGGTTCCTGTAAGAAGCACAGCTCCTCTTTAAAGAGCACTTACTGGAAACGTCACTGGGTGCTCTGCAGGCACGCTCTTGCTGAAGTTCACAAGCACCTTACAAGTGAAAATCCTTAATTTTTAAATTGTGGTGGAATACACACAAAATTTGCCATCTTAAACCTTAAAAGTGGCATTAAGTACATTAACAATGTTCTGCAGCCATCACCACTATCTGCTCCCAGAACTCTTTCATCGCCCCTAACAGAAATCTTGTGCCCATTAAAACATCACTGCTCACCCCCCACCCTTGCCAGCCCCTGGCAACTCCTGATCTACTTCCTGTCTCTATTAATTTAACTGTTCTGGGCATTTCATATAAATGGAACTGAACAATAGCTGAGCTTTTGTGTCTGGCTTTATTTTACCTAGTGTAATGTTTTCAAGGTTCATCCATGCTGTAATCAGCACTTCATTTTCTTACGGCTGAATAATATGCCATGATATAGCAAGTGCAGTATCTTTTCCATACTTTCTAGGTGAGGAAACTGAGGCTCAAAGAGGCCAGCTGACCTGCATCAAGTCACATCACTGGCAGGAGGTGGAGCTGAATTCTAACACCTGTTCCCTTTTACCCCTAACGCCTCAGGGTTGGCAAACACTCTGTCCCCAGCTAGTCATCTTAGCCCAGTGGTTCTCAACCTGTGGGTCACGACCCCTTTGGCAGTCGAACGACCCTTTCACAGGGGTCGCCTAAGACCATCCTGCATATCATATATTTACATTACAATTCATAACAGTAGCAACATTACAGTTATGAAGTAGCAACGAAAATAATGTTATGATTGGGTCACAACATGAGGAACTCTATTTAAAGGGCCAGAAGGTTGAGAACCACTGCCTTAGCCCCTCTCAAAGTCCCCACTTGATTGGGATAATCCATCTCTGGTTTCCAAAAGAGAAAACTGAGATGCGCTGCGAGGTGACTTGCCTGGGCCACACTCTGAACTAGCTAGGACTCCCCATGAGCACAACAGTGAATATTACTTTGAAATGGCAACTGGGAATGGTAACTGAGGTCCCTCCAGAGCCTGCTGGAAGGGGACAGGGAGATGAGCCCCGCCCCTGCCCCTTTCCCAGCTTTATGGTCGTCCCAGTGGTGACCGGGGAGCCGTCCCTGGGGTTGATGGGAGCCCACTCTGCAGCTGTGGCCAGCTGTCCCCCGCCATCAATCCAGGGCAGTTTTTTTGGCTTTTGTTCATCAGCAAAAAAATCATTTCTGTAGACCAGCACCTCCTCCAGGCGTGCTGACTGCTGACTGTTCAGTGTGAGCAGCGGGGTGCTGGGGTGCAGCAAGTGCAGAGTCAGGAGACCTGAGCCCCTTGCAGCCTCCACCTGCTGTGTGACCTTGGGTGAGTACCAGGCCCTGCCTGAGCCCAGTCAGCAAAGCGTAGCATGAGAGGGTTGGACAGGTATGACAGGTTCAGTGCTGAACAACATTCCACAGTTCACAGGCTTTAGAGAGGTTTCGGGCCTTCAGTGGGTGGAGACCCCTCCCTACCCCCTTCAGTCCCATGCGAGCACCATGAGCAGCAACTGTGTGCAGTGATCCAGCTCCAGGCCAGCACTGTCCCCAGAGCTGTCTGTGGTGGAAACAGTCTGGACTGCACTGTGCAGCTGGTGGCCACTAGCCAGATGTGGCCACTGAGCCCCGGAAATCCGCTGGTGCAACTGAGAAACTGAACTTTAATTTTTATATGATTCTATTTAAATTTAATTAAATGTCTAGAGCAGGTCAAGACAGTTAGGTTTTGAGGACATGAAGAGGGGGAGGACCACTCACAAAGTGCCCACAGCCTAGAACACACTCAGCCCTTGTTGGTTGAAGATCTCCAGAGAGCACTGGTCTGGAAGTCTAAGGGCCTGGGTTCAAATGTCAGCTGCCATCAACACGCCATGTGCACCAGGCCAAACCCCATTCCTTCACCTGAACTTCTAGGTAGCTAAACAGGGACAGTCTGCCTGTGGGTGGGTCTTGTTGGTGAGGACAACAACAGCAAACACTTATGGAACACTTGCTGTGTGCCAGATGCTGGGCTAAGCCATCTGTGTTACTTTGTTTCTCTCTCCCAACAACCCTTTCAGGACTGGGCTCAGGGAGGCCCATTAACTGGCTCAAGGTCACACAGCACCAGAATTCAAACTTGAGGAAGCTGATTCCAGAGCTCACATTCTCAGCCTCCATACTGCACTACCTGCAGGGTCAGGGCTGTATCCACCCTCCCTGGGGCCACCACAGGAGTGGCTGGAGCAGGACAGGCCAGTCAGGCCTGCAGTATTGAGTAGTAGCTCAGGTGAGGCCTGAAGGTGCAGGGGTGTGAGGAAGTCACGGTCATAACCCTCTCCTCCTCCCAACTCAGGCTCATAACCCTCTCCTCCTCCCAACTCAGGCGGAGGGTGGAGGGAGTCCTGACTTGGGTGTCAAGAGAAGAAGCTCAGATCAGACCTCATTAACTCCATCTCAGCCACAGACCCCTCTTCCTCTGCCATGTGTCCCCATGTGCCTTCTAGCAGGGGTGAGCATCGAACTCATCATCTCAGTCCTGACACTTTTCAGAATAAAACAGGCAGTAGCCATGAGGGACTCCAGGACAATTGGGAGAACCTGGGCAAAGCAGGGCGTCTGTCACCCGCCTCGTACATGAACATGTACAAGTGCCATCTCTGTGCAGGACCCTGGCTCCAGGTCCAGGGGGACACTCAGGGCTGTCTGTGATTCCTTAGGCTGGTAGCTTCCATCACAGGGAACCCAAAGGAGGCCTCACCCCCATTTGCTAGGTCATGGAAGACTTCTTTGGAGGAGGGGGTATCTCTTCTGAACTTCATGGATATTAAGCAAGGAAAGAGGCTTGGGACGGTGTTTTCAGGAAGGTTCTGGGGAACAGAAACACCAGCTCAGCCCATCTGGAACCCAGGCATAGAGAAGAAACAAGAACGGGGTCTGGGACAACCTAACAACCAACTCCCTTCCCTGCTGTCAGTTCCTCTCCCTCTGAGGCTCCGTCTGTCTAACTACCTCATTCACTTAACAACTGCTTGGTGCGCACCTACTATGTGATCACTGTGTGCTTAGTACTGGAAGTACAGGGGAAATGAAACCGGCATGGTCTCCCCAACTCTTAGAGTCCACAGAGCATAGAGACAGGCATTAATCAAGTACACAAGGAACCAATCAGGTAATGAGAGAACCTGATAAGTGTTTTGAAGGAAATAAAAAAGAGGGTCAGTCCAGCTGGTATGGATCAGTGATTGAGTGTCAACCTATGAACCAGAAGGTCATGGTTCAATTCCTGGTCAGGGCATGTGCCCAGGATGTGGGCTCCATGCCCAGTAGAGGGTGTACAGGCGTGCAACGATTCTCTCTCACATTGATGTTTCTCTCTCTCTCTCTCTCTCCCTCCCTCTTTCCCTCCCTCCCTTACTGAAATCAATAACAAAAAAATTTTTTTTTTTAAAAGGGAGGAGTGCCCTGACTAGTTTGGCTCAGTGGATAGAGCATTGGCCTGTGGATTGCAGGGTCCCAGGTTCGATTCTGGTCAAGAGCACGTGCCGTGGTTGTGGGCACATTCCTGGTGGGGGGTGTGCAGGAGGCAGCTGATCGATGTCTCTCTCTCATCGATGTTTCTAGCTCTCTATCCCTCTCCCTTTCTCTCTATAAAAAGTCAATAAAATATTTTTTAAAAAATGAAAAATAAAAATAAAAAGGGGGGAGTAGAGAGAGAGAGCGGAGTGGGATGGAGGGACCATCTTAGACATAGGGGTCAGGAAAGGCCTCTGAGGAGGCGATGTTTAAGTAGAGACTGGAATGGACAGAAGCAGCTGGATTTGTGAAGAGTTAAAAGGAAGAGCCTTCAGGTAGAGGGAACAGCAGATGTAAAGCCCCGTGGCAGGGAAGAGCTGGGGTTGCTAGAGAAGTAATAAGTGAAGAGGCTGGCATTTTGCCTGACGTCAAGGGAAGACCTTGAAGGGGTTTAAGGGGGTTGGGTGAAGAGATTCTCTCTGGGAATTTTAAGGGATTCCTCTGTAGTCCCAGTGTTCTGAGTTCTGTGTCCGTGTTTTCTCTTGTCTCTTTTGTGTCTGCAACACAAAGATGAGTGCAGAGAGGTGGGAGGTGACCTCTGAAGCCTCAGGAGAGACCCGGCAGGTTTAAATTCGGCTTCGTCTCAGAGAGTCCTGTAAGCAAGCCTGTCCCCATCGCTCCCTCGGCCCCAGATCTGCACCCTTCACCCCAAAGGAGCTGCAGCACCCACATCCTGGGCTCTGTGTTAAGGATGGGCGACACCAGAATTGGGCTCCAAGTGGAGGAGGGGCCTGAGGTGGGGACAGTGCAGGTCACATGTCCCAAGCAGCCCAATCCAAGGCATCTTGTTGACAAACCACCAGTTAATTGAATGTCATGCTTTTCAAACAGTTGCTATGGACACAGACTTAGGTTGGAAACAGTTTGGACCTTGGCCCATCAGGATATCGGAGCTGTCATCAATGAAAAGGATCCTGGACCCTCCGCCTGGAGAGCAGGCTGTGGGCTTAGAGTCTGATTGATTCACACCAGACTCCGCCCGCTGCCCGCCGTGGGGCCTGGAGCAGGTGACGTTAGCCATCTGAACTGCTTTTGGCTTCTAACATGGGTGTATTCATTACCTATTTCTGCATAAAAATTATGCCAAAAGTTGGCAGCACTTTAAGCAATAAACATGTATTATCTCACACAGTTTCTGAGAGTCAGGACCCCAGGAGCAGCCTCCGTGGGTGGTTGTGGCCCAGGTTGCCGTCAAGTTGTCAGCCAAGGCAGCAGCCATCTGAGGTCCTACTTGGGGCTGGAGGATCTGCCTCCAAGGTGGCTGACAGGTGAGTGCTGGCTGTCAGCAGGTGGCTGGGTTGCTTGAGTATCCTCACAACATGGCAACTGACTGTCCCCAGGGCCGGTGAGCCAAGAGAAGAAGGCAGAAGCTGCATGTCTGCTCTGACCTACCTCAGAAGTCACATCAGTCATCTCCACAATGTCCTGTTAGATGCACAGTCAGCCCTGCTTGTGTGGGAGACAGGGCTATTCACAAGATCACAAATACCAGGAGCCAAGAGGTGGGGATCCCTAGAAGGCATGTCGGTGGCTAGCTACCAGGTGCACCCACCATCCCACCAGGAAGAGCTGCAATGAGGATTCAATGAGCTCACGTATGGGAAGCACCTGGTACACAATAAGTGCTCAATAAAGGATCACTATGAGCTTAAGCTACTTACCACCCAGTAATTGCCTCACTTTCTGCATCATTGCTAGGCACCCTCCAGACCTTCTGCCACTCTTTCATTTAGCAAAAGCCTTATGAGTCTCTACTGTGTCCTTGCTGGGTGCTAGTGACAGAGCAGTGACAGAGACAGGCCCTGTCCCTGCTGTTCTAGACATAAACCCAGGTGATAAGCAGAGAGGGCTGGCAGGTGAGGGGCTGCTTTGGTCAGTCTCTCTGCAGGAGTGGCCTGTGCACCAGGCCCTGTATGGAGTGAAGGAGAGTTTGTGTGGTAAGGGAATAGGGGGCACTGGCAGATGTATCAGTAAGAGCAAAACCCAAGATGGGAGTTAACAATCCCTGTTCAAGGAACAGAATGGAAGCCCAAGGGAGCAGGGGCAGGAAATGAGGTCCGGAAAGCAAGAGGTCAGAGGAATAAGATTAACTTCTAGCCTGAGAGCCATGGGGTGAGAGACGACGGGGACCTGGCCCCAGCAGGGTTGTGGATGTGGTGAGAAGTGGTGAGGTTCTGGGAAATGTTGAAGGTAGAATTGTTTTTGAAGGATTTGTTGTTGAATAGGATGTGGGGGTGAGAGAAGAATTCAGGGATGATTCCAGGTTTCTGACCTGAGCAAACAGGAGGATGACATTGTCATGAGCTGAGCTGGGAAGATTGTAGGGGGAACAGGTCAGAGCGGGCAGGAGAACAGGCATTTGATTTTGGACCTGCCAGATACCAGGACAAGGAGGCAGTTAGAGATATGTGTCAGGAATTTGAGAGAGAGAGAGAGAGAGAGAGAGAGAGAGAGAGAGAGAGAGAGAGACGTAAATTTAGGAGTTGTCAGGTATAGGTAGTGTTTAAGCCACGAGTTTGGATGAGATAAGCTGGAAAGAGTGTAGCACACAGTTCCTCTAGCGTTTAGCAGTCAGAGGAGGAGAAGTCAGCAAGCAATGGAGCAGGTATGGCAAGAGATGGGGTAGTAGAGTGGTCTGGGTACCCAGAGATGAAGTCAGACCTTACCCCTCTCTACCTCTACCCCTTCCCCTACCCCAGGCAGCACCAGGGCCCTGGAGTCCCCAGCGAGCCCATCCTTTCCTTTCCACACTTCATCCTTCAGAGGCCTCTGCAGTGGCTGTGTCCTCCAGGGACTGTTTGGCCATTCCACCCACATCATTTCCAGCCTTGCATCACTCAGCTCACCCTCCCACGCCCCACTCTAGTTGTCTATCTTTCTCTTAACAACAGCACTCAGCGTTAAACAGGACTATCTTCTCCCTTCATTTAGACTCTCTATCTCTGTTAGTGCACCTGTAGACAAAAACAGCCTTTCTAGTAGCACCAACTACAAAAGATATGAGTAGGAAATCGTAAGACATCTGGGCTGATTAAAGGCAGGGGCTGTGAAGAAGACAAATGGGATTGGTAATGTCTGAAAAGGGGGCTGCGTTCAATTAGTTTGGGGGTCTTGACAGTCATACCAAGGAGTTTGGACTGAGGAGGGAAGAAAATCCACAGAAGGTTCTAAATTAGGGAGAGAGCACAATCAGGAAGAGCCATGCTGGGTTCTGTCCCTGGCCTTGTCCCTGATTGGCTCTCCCATGCTCACAGGCCAACTCTGGCTCCAGGATGAGCTGGGACAGGGCGAGGAGGCCCCACTGTGCAGATGAGAGTGGCGGCTGCAGACACAGAGGTACCATGGAGCAGCAAGGGCTCCCAGGGAGGCAGCAGCTTCGCTGGTTTCTCCACATTTCCATGAGGGCAATGAGGCTTATATTAATGAGAGGTAATTATGGGCACCCGGATGGGCCTAAGTATAGCTCAGAGACAAAGGGAGCCAAGGCAGCCAGCTGCTTTCCCTGCAAGGCCAAGGCCTGCCTATTTTAAGACCTCCCCAAGGTAAGGTTCCCATCACCCCTGGGTGTTGGATGGCTGAGGGACTGACACCCAGGGTGTCAGGAACCCTGACCAAGGAAGCTCAGAGGGAATCAGTGTGATGGGATGTTCAAACGACCTTCACTCAGACCCCCTACTGCTTAGAGATGGATTGTGAGGCCAGAGAGAGGGACCAGTCTGAGGCCACAGCAAGTAAAGAGCAGAGTCAGGATTTGAATCCAGACCCAACTGTGTGCACTTTCCACCATGCTATGCAGTATCCCTCCCCTGGAAGCCTTGGCCTGTCCCCAAGAAGCACTGCGAGGTGATGAGGAGAGGTGACTGATATTTAGTTACCAAGCACCTAGATGCCAGCAGCTCTCTACAGGACACCACACTTAACCCTTATCATAACCTCGAAAAGGAAAAGTCATCACCTCATGTTATAGAAGAGGAAACAGGTTTAGCAGGAGTAATTACATCGCCAAATGTCCCAGGGCAAGGAGGGGAAGAAGTAGAACTCAGTTTTGTCCTATTTTAGGGCCAGGAAACACCCTGAGATTTGCATGGGAAGTCTCTGGGAAACATCTGTGACAGGTGAGGGTTGCAGGACTGGGCAGAGGGAGGAGTTGAAGGGAGATGCAGGTACAATAAGGGCCTCAGCTACTCCCATTGGGAGCTCTAGAGCTGGGGCAGCCCTTAGTGTTGTTCTGAATTGGCCAAGACAGCCAGGCCTTGGTGCCCATACATCAACCAGAGACTGGACTCGGTCTGCCCCTGGGGAAGGAGCAGAACCTTGGTGAGGCATCTTCCTGTGGCTGAGGGCAAGTCCTGCTGGTACCCAGCTATGCAATATCAGCAGCCAGTGCTCTTGGCAACTGGAGATGTGAGTGCCTTAGTCTGAAGAGACCTGGGCAGCATCCACTGCCTGCCCATCTCCAGGTCGTTTCTCATTCCTCTGCCCCTCAGATGAGAAGAACCAGCCCTTTCCCACAAGGAGGTTATGGAAACATGGACTCGTGTTCTTTGTGGAGCTGACAGGCCAGGGGATGCTGGGTGGCTGCATCTGTACTAATGAGGCCATCAGTGCTAATGAGGAAGGAAAGAGTGAGTAGCTGCTCCAGAAAAGTTGAAAAACATGACCTATTAAAAGCCTATAGGGACAGAATGGGAGAAAATACTTGCAAATCATGTATCTGATAAGGATTTAATATATAGAATGTATAAGAAATCCTACAACACCACCAAAAATGACAAACCACCCAATTAAAAATGAATAAAGGTCCCTAGCCGGTTTGACTCAGTGGATAGAGCATCAGCCTGCGGACAAAAGGGTCCTAGGTTCGAGTCCAGTTGAGGGCACATGCAGGAGGCAACCAATCGATGTGTTTCTCTCACATTGATATTTCTTTCTGTTTTCCCTCTCTCTTCCACTCTTTCTAAAAATCAATGGAAAAATATCCTCGGGTGAGGATTAAAAAAATAATATAATTTTTTTAAATGAACAAAGGACTTAATATACATTTCTCCAAAGGAGGTATACAAATGGTCAATAAGCCCATGAAAATATGTTTAATATCATTAGTTATCAGGTAAATACAAATCAAATCCACAGTGAGATACCAGTCCATACCTACTAAACGGATATATTTAAAAAAGAAAAGAACAAGTGTTGGGCCCAGCCGGTGTTGCTCAGTGGTTGAGTGTGACCCATGAACCAAGAGGTCACAGTTTGATTCCCTGTCAGAGCACATGCCCAGGTTGTAGGCTTGATCCCCTGTAGGGGACATGCAGGAGGCAGTTGATTAATGATTCTCCCTCATCGTTGATGTTTGTATCTCTCTCTCCCTCTCCTTTCCTCTCTTTCTAAAATCAATAAGAACATATTCAAAAACAACAACAAGTATTGGTGAGTATGTGGAGAAATTGGAACCCCACACATTGCTGGTGGCATATAAAATGGCATAGCCACTGTGGAAAACAGTTTGGCAGTTCCTCAAAAAATTAAACACAGAATTACCCAGCAATTCTACCCCAACATATATCCCTAAAAGAATCAAAAGCAGGGACTCACACAGGTACTTGTATGCATTGTTCATTATAGCATTATTCATAAACCAAAAGGTGGAAACAACCCAAATGCCGAACAGTAGATGAATGGACAAACAAAATGTGGCATATATATACTATGGAATATTATCCAACCTAAAAAGAAATGAATTTCTGATATATATGCTACAATATGGATGAATCTTAAACACAGTATGCTTAGTGAAATAAGCCAGATACAAAAGTGTTCCTGGCCAGGTAACTGAGTTGATTAGAGCATCATCCTGATACGCCAAGATTGCTGGTTCGATCCCCAGTCAGGACACATACAAGAAGAAACCAGTGAAGACATAAATAAGTGGAACAACACGTTCCTCTTTTCCTCTCTCTCTAAATAAATTAATTTAAAAAAAATTTTTAAACAAAGGGACAAGTGTTATATGATCCCACTTATGAGATAGCTAGACTGGGCAAATTAATTGAGATAGAAAGTAGATTAGAAATCACCAGGGACAGAGAATAAGGAGTCACTGCTTAATGGTTATAGAATTTCTCTTTGGGCTGATGAACAAAGTTTGGACATTGGTAGTAATGGTAGTTGCACAACATTGTGAATGTAATTAATGCCACTGAACTGTATGCTTACAAATGGTTAAAGTGGCAAGTTTTATATTCTGTATTTTATCACAATAAAAATAAGACCCATGGGAAATAGGTAAACCCATAGAAACAGAAAGCAGATCGGTGGTTGCCAGGGGCTGGAAGGAGGAGGAACAGGGAGTAATTGCCTACTTGATAATAGCGTTTCTTTTGGGGTTTAGAACATGTTTTAGAACTAGATACACAGCGCTGTGAATGTACTAAATGTCACTGAATTGTATACTTTAATATGTTATGTGAATTTCACGTTAATTCTTTTTTAAGGGAGGAAAAAAATATCTGTGGGGAAATGAACTCTGTGAGATGCAGCCAAATGGGTACTCGCCTTTCCAATGACATATTTGTTAGGTATAAGAAAGTCAGACAATAAGTCAAGTAAGTTTCTAATTCAAAAGATGAACAAGGTATTGGAGAAAAGAAAGTATCCTGGACCCCAGTGTGGGAGTGACAGAAGCAGAGCATCAGAGAGGGGATGCCATCAGGAAACATAACCAAGGCAGAATCACTGTGACTCGGGGACTGTCATAGTTGGGGTTCCTCAGATGCATGCCCAAGACAAGGCTTCAAGTGCAAGTACTTCATTTAGGAGTAGACAGCTCGGTGTGGGAGGGGAACGGAAGGCAGGGGAGGAGAGGCAGCCAATGAAAGGAGGGTCATCAGTCTTGGCTGGGTGGCTCAGGGCACATGCCTGAGTTGCAGACTCGATTCCCAGTTGGTTGAAGCATCATCCCATACACCAAAAAGTTGCAGGTACGATTCCTGGTCAGGGCACATATCTAGGTTTCAGGTTTGATCCCCAGTCAGGGTGCACACAGTAGGAACTGATGGATTTCTCTCTCACATTGATGTCCCCCCCCCCACTTCCTCTTTCCCTAAAAATCAAATTTTAAAATTCCTCAGGTGAGAATTAAAAAAAAAAAAAAAGAAAGGAGCATTATCAAGCAAGTGACCACTGTGGGCAGCTGGAACTCAGCCCCACTGGGCATCTCCAGGAGACAGTGTTGAGCCCATCCCTCAGTTGTGCCACCTGAGGGTGGGGCTTGGGTATTTGTACACCACTTCCCCCAAAGTCACTGGTTGAGAGGGGATTGTTATTCTCTGCAAGCCATGGCCAGTTGTGAGGCATAGGAGGCTCCAGCTGCAAAGGAAGCCCCCAATCCTTTCAGGGACGCAGATGCTGACAGTTGGAAATCAGCCTGTTGGGCATCACAGTGATGAGACCACAGGAGACATGGGTGGGCCACCCACAGCCACTGCTATAGTGACCAACAGGACATGAGGCCAGAATCAGTTGGGTTCTTGTTGAAAGGCACAGAAACCCAATTCAGACTTAAGCAGAATGTCTCTTGACTCTCACATCTGAGACATCAGACAAGATCTTGACGAAGGACTCCAGGCTGACACTCTACCAAGCACAGCAGTCCTAACAGAAAGGAGGGCCCCTCTTTTCCAAAAGTTCATCAAGTAATCCCAGGACCAATTCTCATTGGCTAGTGAGGATCCTGTTTCCATCTCTGAGCCAATCAGTACACAGGGACACAGGGCTCTGATTGGTCAGGCCTAGACATGTGTCTACCCCTGGGGTTCTGGGATAGGACTGGCTCCACCTAAACCACAGGAACTGCAACTGTGGTAGAATCACTTTCCAGGTACAGTGTGTGCTGTTACTAGGAGAAAGACATAGAAGGTCAGGAGAGGGAAGAATTCAAGGAGATGCCCAGGTGTCTGGCTTGAGTCCCCAGTGAGTAACTGAAGCATTTTACTGATGTGGAGACACTGTGGAATCTCGCAGAGCCCTTGGATGCACTGGCATATAAGATGGGGTAGAAGGATAGATATGCAGGGCTGCAGAAGCCAGATGAAGAGACTCCTTTAACAACAAGAGCCTGGTCAGGGGAGGAAAGCAGTTGGGATATCACTTGTGGTTATTAAAGTATCTAGCCAGTCCCTAGAGGTCTCCCTCTTCTCCTATAATCCAGCAAGGCAGGTATCTATGTAACTCCCCACAAGCCCGGTAAGGAGCTCCCCAGTCAAGACCATCTGGATCAGGGCAGGGTTTGTCTCCCAGGGAAGAGCTCCTGCAAGTACTTCCCAGGTCACCAAGCACTTCCCCACACCTTCCATCACTTCCTCCTCCTGGCCTGATTTGGCAGATTCACAGTCTGAGGCTGGGGGACGTGGCCAGGGGCCTAGGCGCTCACTCACATGGTCCTCTTGGAGCAACCTTCCCAATACCTTATCCCCTCCAAATCCAGCTGACCCCTTTCTGTCTTCTCTCCCCAGGATAGCTGCTGCCCAGGAGAGGCAACCTGGGCACCACATTAGGGTGACGGCCCTGCCCCAAGGGCCGAGATCATGAAAGGCCTCGGTGACAGCCGCCCCCGCCACCTCTCCGACAGCCTGGACCCACCACACGAGCCCCTGTTTGCAGGGCCTGACCGCAACCCTTACCTGCTGTCGCCCACGGAGGCCTTTGCCCGGGAGGCTCGCTTCCCTGGTCAGAATGCTTTGCCAGGGGATAGTCTCTTCCCACTCAACAACCAGCTGCCACCACCAAGCAGTACCTTCCCCCGCATCCACTATAACTCCCACTTCGAGGTGCCAGAAGAGAGCCCCTTCCCCAGCCATGCCCAGGCCACCAAGATCAACCGGCTGCCCGCCAACCTCCTGGACCAGTTTGAGAAGCAACTGCCCATCCACCGAGATGGCTTTAGCACTCTCCAGTTCCCCCGCGGTGAGGCCAAGGCCCGGGGCGAGAGTCCCGGTCGCATCCGCCACCTGGTCCACTCGGTCCAGAGGCTCTTCTTCACCAAGGCACCCTCACTGGAAGGCACGGCAGGCAAGATCGGTGCCAATGGCAGCAAGAAAGGTGGCTTGGAGGACGGCAAGGGCCGGAGGGCCAAGAGCAAGGAGCGGGCCAAGGCTGGGGAGCCCAAACGGCGCAGCCGCTCCAACATCTCGGGCTGGTGGAGCTCCGACGACAACTTGGACGGTGAGGGTGGTGCCTTCCGCAGCAGCGGGCCAGCCTCCGGGCTGATGACGCTAGGCCGCCAGGCAGAACGCAGCCAGCCTCGTTACTTCATGCACGCCTACAATACCATCAGTGGGCACATGCTCAAAGCCGCCAAGAACAATACCACTGAGCTGACTGCCCCACCACCCCCGTCCGCACCCCCGGCCTCCTGCCCCAGCCTTGGGGTGGGCACCGACACCAACTATGTCAAGCGGGGCTCCTGGTCCACTCTGACCCTCAGCCACGCCCACGAGGTGTGCCAGAAGACCTCAGCCACCTTGGATAAGAGCCTGCTGAAGTCTAAATCCTGCCACCAGGGTCTAGCCTACCACTACCTGCAGGTGAGTCCCTTCAAGGGTGAGGGGCGGGGGCGGGGGCGGGGAGGGATGTGAGGAAGGCACAGTTGTGAGGTCCAACTAGGTCACAGATTCACTTGGAAAGTTGTTTTCGTCAGACCTCTGTACTCCCCTAGGAAATGGGCGACCCGTGATACCTGCTCATAAGGGGATTCCTTCCACTGGCCATGCTCTCAACAGACATTGATTAGGTCCCTTCTGAGATCAGCTATGAGTGGGGACTAGAAATGCCCCTGCCCCGTAGAAGACAAATGTGGAAGCTGTGCCATCTACCCATTTCATAGGAGCAATTGCATGGAGTTCTAATTACCAGCCTCCTGCTTGCTACTCCACCAGACTGGGAGCTCCTGGAGGACAGGGACCAGATCTCAGGCAGCTGTATGTCCCCAAGGCCCGGGACAGGGTTTGGCATGGAGGAAGTACCCGGGAAATGTGAAGGAGAGAGGGGTAGGTGACCAGATGGACACATAAATGAACAGAGCTAGAAACAAATAAGACACAGCCCCGATTGTCAGGATGCTTGGAGAGAGACATGTGAACAGTCATGTCAGTGTGAGCAGGATGTTCTGGGGAGAAGCATGGAGAGCTACAGGAGTGCAGAGGCCCTAACCCAGTTTGGGGGACTAGCTTTATTCTTTCAAACGAGAATGTTTATTGAGGCACTTGTGCACCAACACCACACTCAGGGAAAGAGGCAGAAAGCTTAGACATCTCCGCACCCACACATCCCCCAGGTTTCTCAAGGGCAGGGAGATGGCAGAGCCCAAGATGTGGGTGGAAGTTAGAGAAGCAGATTTTAAGTACATGTCAAGATGGAAGGGGCTTCTTCTGTAGGTAATGAGCTAGCATACCTTGCGGGGGGGGGGGGGGGGGGGGGAATATGCCAGTGCAGGCCTGGCCAGGCTTTGGGAATACATTAGATGCATTTTGAACCAATGAACATCAAAGTCTAACAAAGCCCCGAGTTCTTGTCATTCTATATAAAATCCCAAAGACAGTGAGACTAAGGGGGAGAAAGGCTATTTTTTCATAGGGAGAAAATGAAATCTAGGTAGTACTTCATATATTTAAGGCTCTCAATCCACTTCCTAGTTTAGAAATATAAGTAAGAGTTTTGGGTGACCTGGCTCCCTCTCAAAACGGTATGGTTGGTCTGATCATGTGAAAATGCTTCCAAACACCATGAAAGGGTGAGCCTGCAGGCCCCTGAGGCTGTGCTGCCTGCTTGCATAAAGGGAGGGAGATGGGTGGGGGCTATGGTTGTAACACATTTTGAGCAGAAATATATATACAAAGCGATGTTCCCAGGGACAGATAGAGGTAGAGAGGCTGGACTAGCAAATGGTTTGGAGATAAAATGTACAGGCTCTCGTGACTGTCTAGGTAGTCAGCTGGGGAAAGGGGTTTGAGAAGGCTGAAGGGAGCCCCTAGGATGGGAGTCCCAGACAGGGATTGTCCCTTCCTCAGCTGGGAATTGGCCACTGGCAATGTGGTATTTATGGTGCCTGTGCAGCCATGCTGATTTGGAGAGTGTGCATTTGTATACCTAGTGAAGAATGGATATGTTGTGTACACTGAGAAATATGCATACCTGGGCATCCATGGTGAAGTATAGACCTAGTGAGGGTGTGTCCTATATATGTGTTGAGGAAAAGATATGGTGATCTGGGCACATGTTGAGATGTGTCCATGGTGCAATGGTGGCAAGCATGTATGTGAGGTGTGTGAGTATGCTCTGGGTTCACATTGTATACATGTTGAGTGTACACATGATGTAGGGGCTACTGGGGTGAGATGGGTGTGTATGGGAAAGTATGCTTGCTCTCAGATATGTACACAGGACAAGGCCTGTTTACTCTATGCTGGCACTGAGTGCCTGTAAGTGCTGAGACACGCATCCTCATTCATGATGAGGTGAACAGCCACTGCGTGTACATGTGTGTGTTAGATGAACGAGGGGTGTAGGCTGTGGGTGCAGCTCTGGAGCAGAGCCTGGCCTTAGGAGGACAGAGGGATTCCCCTCTGTTGGTTTCTGTCACTGTAACCACTGTGGGCTAAGGCTGCCTCACAACTGTGATCTCACTTGCCCTTATCACAACCCCTTCCACAGGTGGGATGCCCGAGGTTCAGAAGGTAAAACCGAGCCCTTTCCCAGCTTACCCAGCGGCTGCTCCATCCTGAAAGCCAGCTCTCCAGTATCAGTTTACTGACCTGGGGATGAGGGATTGTGATTGGCTTGGAGGACGCAACCCCCATACTGATATGCCATCCTTCTCTCCCATCCTAAGGCGGGGCCCTTGGTGTCAGGGGACCTCCCACAGGCCTGCTGTTCTCATCTGTGCAGTGGGTTCAAAAGCCACCCTGAGATAGCAGGGGCGGTGATGGGAACACTGGCTGCTGGGGAAGGCAGCTGCTGTGGAGGCCTTTGTGAACATGCGCCCTTGCCTGGACCTGTGGAGAACTCTAAGGTCGCAGATGGGCAGGGACTTGCTCATGTGCGGCCTATGGAGAGGCTGCGGCAGAGCCGGCCCCGGAGCCCAGCCTTCCGTCCCGCACAGGCTGCTTCCATGGCAGTGCCCCGCACCGAAGGCTGAACTCTGAGCTGGGGAGCCCGAGGCTGAGCGGCCGCGGCTTCTCTGCAAGGGTATGTGCTGAGGCCTTTCCTCCCATCCCCAGGTGCCCGGCGGCGGGGGCGGCGAGTGGAGCACCGCACTGCTGTCCCCACACGATGCGGACACCACCGCGGAGGGCCACATCCCCTGCCGACGCATGCGCAGCGGCAGCTACATCAAGGCCATGGGCGACGAGGACAGCGACGACTCCGGCGGCAGCCCCAAGCCCTCACCCAAGACTGCGGCGCGGCGCCAGAGCTACCTGAGGGCCACGCAGCAGTCGCTGGGAGAGCAGAGTAACCCACGCAGGTGAACGCGCGGGCCCTCCCCCCGGGGTCCCGCCCCGGGCGAGCCCTGCTCCGACGCCCCGCCCCTAGGAATGTCCATCACGTCCAGTCGGGCCCCAGGAGATCCCAGCTCTCACCTGAGCCCCAGCCCCGCCCGTGGAAGCCCCACCCACAGGTTAACCCGGCTTCATTGGAGCTCCGCCCCTTCAGGTGTGCCCTGCCCGCACAGGAATTCTCCCCCTGGGGAAGCCTCATCTCGCTTCCTACCAGCCCCGCTCACAGGTAAGCCTTACCACCTAGGTGAGCCCTCACAGTTATGCCCCATCCCTGGGAACCTCTCCTTCCTCCCTTTCGGCTGCCCTCAGAGAGCCCAACCCCACAGATGACTCTTGCCTCAGATCCAGGTGAACCCGAGCCCACAATGATCCGAGCCCCATAGGTGAACCCGCCTTCACGTTAGCCTCCTTCCTAAGATGCCCATCCTTAGGTTGGCCCTTGCACTTGGATGAGATGACTTTGGAAAGCCCCTCCATTTGGTGAACCAGCTCATAATCCCCCTCGCCCCCACCGACCCCCTCTCAGTTAAGTTCTGGCCACAGGTGAGCCTCATTCTTTGGTAAACCAGGGAAGCCTCTCTAGAGTGACTGGCCCAGGTAAACCCTGCCCTTAGGAGTCCCATCCCCAGGTGAATTCCACTCTCACAGAGTACCTGCCCCAGGGAACACTTTACTTCAGGGTAGGACAGTGGTTCTCAACCTTGGCTGCACATTAGAATCACCTGGGAATCTTTTTTAAATCCTGATTTCTGGGCTTCATCCTCCAGAAATTCTGTTTCTTTGTCACTAATGTGGCATCACCCCATAACAAAGAAACAGAATATCCGAAGGATGAGGCCCAGAAATCAGGATTTTAAAAAGATTCCAGCCCCAGCCGGTTTGCTCAGTGGATAGAGTGTCGGCCTGCAGACGGAAGGGTCTCTGGTTTGATTCCGGTTAGGGGTACATGCCTGGGTTGTGGGCTTGATCCCATTGTGGGGTGTGCAGGAGGCAGCCGATCAATGATTCTTTCTTATCATTGATGTTTCTATCTCTCTATCTCCCTTCCTCTCTGAAATCAATAAAAATATTTTTTTTAAAAAGAAGATTCCCAGGTGATTCTAATGTGCAGCCAAGGTTGAGAACCACTGGGCTAGGAGAACCAAGGTCACCTGCTCAGGAGAGGTCAGAGGCCCCTCTGCCCATCCCTCTGTAATGGACTCCTGGGGTGAGCTCCAAGATTGGGAAGGAGGGAGGATCCAGAAGTCAAAGAGAGATAGACAGCCTTCGCCTGTCCTGCAATTCCACTATCCAAGCCTTATCCTGTTACTTTAAGACTTGGAAGAGTTTGTGAAAGTATGAACCAATAAAACATATGCACACAGAAAGCAGCAATTACAATGTCAGAGAAAGAGGTGAGGCGTTCACATGCAGAAGTCACCATGGGGATTAGAACAGAAAAGAATGAGAGGCAAGTTATGGAAAGCCTATCAAATGAGTGCAAAACGGGTGAAACTTGGTCTAGGGGATTCAAAGTCCACTGAGGAAGAAAAACAGAAGCAAGTTAGAAACAAGCAAAAGAAAGCCTTGGAAGCATTAAAGAAAACAAGCTTTGTCCTAGTTCCCCAACTACTGGGGGCATGGACCCAGGCTTCATGGAGGAGGTAGTTTATGAGGACTGAGACAGAGGAAAGAGGACAGGCCAGGTGACAGCAGGACTGAGGCAGGGAGGGAAGAAGCCAGGAGTCTTGCAGGCTGGGACAGAAGGCAGGGAATGGTCTGCTAGAGGGGGGAATTCAGGACACTACTGGCCAGTCCCAGGTCAGTCCCTCTCTGAGCCTCATTTTCCCCCTTTAGATGAGAGGGCTGAGCTAGATGATCTCTAAGACCCCTTTTAGTCCTGAGACCCCACAATTCTATGAATGACCAATGGACACTGATGTTGGAGAGGTGGTTAGGACCACAGCAGAGGCCTTGAATAAGAGGAAGTCAATCAATAATGGTAGCAGTAATAGTACTGAGGACCGTCTGCTAGCACTTTCTATACTCGGGGGTCTATTGCCCCAGTGCACTTTAATCCGCATCACTGAATCCTCCTAGTCACAGCCCCACAGGCAGGCACAGTGTCATTCCCACTTAATAGGTGAGGAAACTAATGCTGAAACAAGGGTGACGACTTGTCCAGGGTCACCCAGTGAGGAAGCTGGACTCCAAGCCAAGCCCGTCTATAGCAAGAGCCTGAGCTGTTGGCTGCTTGGACCTTGTCCCCAGAGCAGTGAGGAGGTGGAAGGGGGCAGAAGCAGGGTCAGGTAGATGTGGAAAGATTGAAGAACAGGGCCATGGAGAGAATTGGTGAGTCTTCAGGGACCTGGTAGAGGCCACCAGAACATCCTGCTGAAACTGATGCCCTTTGTGCAGCCCTAGTCTGAGGTCAATGCTGTGGGTCTTGACCCCACCTCCTGTGTCCAGCCTCTGGAATTGCCCCAGACCTGCAAGGGAGGGGACTTGAGCTGGTGTGGGCCACCTCAGATTTGAAACGGTCAAACATAAGCTTATGCTGCCACCTCACGGCTGCAGCGGGCATGACAAGTGTGTGCCTCCTGCACCTTCCAGCCTCACAAGGCCTCCAAACACAAGGAGTGTTCCCCTTGCTCACTGCCCAACCATCACCACCACCACCACCACCATCATCATCATCATCATCATTACTTGGGCTGGCAGTGACCTCCATTTTTCTCTCTGCCACTTGATGACCTTGGCTAGTCTTTCCCCCTCTGAGTTTCAGTTTCCCAGGCTGAACAGTGGGCGAGCTGAGCCCTGTCTGCTCCCCACCCCCACCAGGAGTCTGGACCGCCTGGATTCCGTGGACATGCTGCTGCCCTCCAAGTGTCCGAGCTGGGAGGAAGACTACAACCCCATCAGCGACAGCCTCAACGACTCCAGCTGCATCAGCCAGGTGAGGGTGGTGAGCAGCCAGAAGGACAGTGTGCTTGGCAGACAGAGCCCACCTCTCACTCAGGGGGACACACATCAACACCCAACCCCTGATGAGTGGTCTGCATTGTGCTTCTGTTTAGTCTGTTCTCGCAGCTACCTATGTGTGTCTTTCTGTCCCACTGACTGTCCTGTGGCTGGCGAGCAGTCACAGGGCCTGACATTGCGCAGCCTAAGCTGTGGGTCCTTAGGGAGGGCCCACCCCATGGCTGTAGACCCAGGAGCCCTGACGTTAGGGAACTGGAGACCTGGATTTGGGTCCCAGTCTTGTCGCTGACTAGAGGAACCCAAAACAAGTCGCTTCTCCCAGAGCTTGTTCCCTGATTTACCATAAGAGGGTAGTAATTTCTATTTCCAAGGGTTGTGAGGGATCCATGAGATAATGAGCATAAAGTGCCCAGCAAAGGGTGGCTCCCTTTATGGTGTTTATCGCTATCTTGCTGTGTGACTTCACACAAATTGCTTCCCCACTCTGGACTACTAACAGCAATAAGCATACGGTTCTACACTTTTTAAAAAATATATTTTATTGATTTTTTTACAGAGAGGAAGGGAGAGGGATAGAGAGTTAGAAACATCGATGAGAGAGAAACATCGATCAGCTGCCTCTTGCACACCCCCTACTGGGTATGTGCCCACAACCAAGGTACATGCCCTTGACTGCAATCGAACCTGGGACCTTTCAGTCCACAGGCCGACGCTCTATCCACTGAGCCAAACCGGTCAGGGCTGGTGCTGCACTTTTAATTCTCAGCTCCTCAAACCCTCACAGCCACCCCCCAAGAGGGGGCATTATTATTCATATCCTCATTTCAAAGATGAGGATACTGAGGCTCAGAGAGGTGAAGTCACACAGCTAGGAGAAAGCAAAGCCGGGTAGGAATCCAGAGCTGTCAGACCCACCTCTGCACCCCAGCCCCTGCCAGGTGTTCAGTACTTTAGAGTTTGCAAAGGTGGGACTAGCCAGGGCTTGAGGGCTTCCCCATGGAGTGGACTTAAAGACAAGGCCTAAAGAGAGCAGACCCCGGCCAATAGTGGGTACAGCAAGGCAGCGAGGGCAGCCAGATGCAGACCCAGCCTTCTTTCTGTGTGCAGTCCCATGGCCCAGGCTAATGGACTGCTTGGAATCGGGAGGCTTTGGAACCCTCAGGTATGGGGAGGGGTACAGTGTCCCAGGCATGGGACCCTCTGCCACCCTCATCCTGGCCCCACCAAGTCTCACCTGAGTAGTTGTCCAGGCCTCCATGCCTGCCACCTCCAGGGTGGTCTCAGGGGCCAGGGAGAGCTTTTAAAAGACTTACGTCAGGTCCTGGCCAGGTAACTCAGTTAGTTAAAATGCCATCCCTATATGCCAAGGTTTGGGGTTCAGTCCCCAGTAAGAGCACATTCAAGAGTCAACCTATGACTGTATCAATAAGTGGAACAACAGCCCAACCCGGTTTGGTTCAGTGGATAGAGCGTCAGCCTGCAGACTGAAGGGTCCCAGGTTCAATTCCGGTCAAGGGCATGTACTTGGTTGTGGGCTCACCCCCTGGGGCGGGGGGTGTGCAAGAGGCAGCTGATCGATGTTTCTCTCTCATCGATGTTTCTAACTCTCTATCCCTCTCCCTTTCTCTCTGTAGAAATCAATAAAATATATTTTTTTAAAAAATAAGTGGAACAACAAATTGATATTTCTCTCTCTCTTTCTCAAATCAATAATTTTTTAAAAAATACATATACACTGGCATGGCCACTCAGTGGTCAAGCATTGACCTGTGAACCAGGAGATTAAGGTTCGATTCCCAGGCAGGACACATGCCCAAGTTGTGGGCTCAATCCCCAGTGTGGGGCGTGCAGGAGGCAGCCAATCAATGATTTTCTTTTATCGTTGATGTTATCTCTCTCTCTCTCCCCCTTCCTCTCTGAAATCAATAAAAATAAAAAATGAAATACACAGTGAAAGACTAACGTCAGATCACACCATAACCCTCTCAAACCCTCCCATGGGTCCTACCACACCCAGGTGAGAGCCAGAGTCTCTCCTGGGTCCCGTGAGGCCCGCCTCCCTCTGGGACATGATATCAGTTTGCTCTGTCACTCACCCTGCTCTGTCCACACTGGCCTCCTCTCTGCTCCCTACACATCTTATCCCTGCCCAGGTCACTGCAGGGGCTATTCCCTCTCCCAGGAGCTCTCTCCTCTCAAGTCTTTACACGACTGACTCTTCCCCGCATTTCAGGTCTTGGCTCAAATACCGCGTCTTCACAGGGGCCTGCCCTCTCATGGAAAGAGCTTCCTGCCTTCCTTTCTTTTTTTTAATGTATTTTATTGATTTTTTTACAGAAAGGAAGGGAGAGGGATAGAGAGTTAGAAACATCGATCAGCTGCCTCCTGCACACCTCCCACTGGGGATGTGCCCGCAGCCAAGATACATGCCCTTGACTGGAATCGAACCTGGGACCTTTCAGTCCGCAGGCCGATGCTCTATCCACTGAGCCAAACCCGTTAGGGCGTGAGCTTCCTTTTCTTGGCAGCACGTACCACTATCTAGAATTACATTTGTTTACTTATTTACTTAATGTCTGTCTCACTCTTAAGACTGAAAGCTTCCTAAAGTGAGGACCTTGCCCGTTCCCTACAGTGTCCCCAGTACAGGACACAAGGCATGCAGGGTGTGCTGGATGGACAGCTTCCCTCCCCGTCTCTCTCATCCTACCATGTTCTCTTCTCTCGGCTCTCAGTCTTCCTGTCTGTACCTGTCTCCCTCTGTTTTTCTCTCATTTCAGTCACATCTTTCTCTGACTCTAGTGTGTCTCATTTTCCATGTTTCTCTCTGGGTCTCTCTCACACACCCATCTTCACCTCCTGCCTGGCCCTAGCACTTGGCACACTTTTGTTGCTTAGCTACACAAAAAGGCACAAGATATCAGCCCGGCTGGGGACCCCAGCAAGTCTCTCCTAGCCCAGGCTAGCCCCATCTCTATGCTAGCCCAGGCTCCTCTGAACCCCCAAACCTTCACTCCCCAGAAGCTTGAGCGACCTGAGCCAAAGTCAGAGATTTGTCAGCTCTAAGCTGTGTCTCTACAGCCTTGATTTCTGTCCGAGAGAGCTTGTCCCACCAGGCATTGGACTGTGCAGGCCCTGACCAGAGAAGAGAAGACTCTGGGCTCTGTCCCTAAACTATAGATCCTGGGGGCTGCCTGCCCAAGTAAGAGGCAGCAGACGAGACATCCATGGTGCCAGGGGCCAGACCAAGAGAAAGATGTGTAAACAGCACATTACAAATCCCCTGAAGGAGTAAGCCTCCCATCCTTGGAGGAAGCCAAGTGAGACCTCCTAGCACCTGGGCTTCAGCCAGTCTGAGGAGGAGGTCAGACCAGCCAGCCACAAGTTCTATTGCAGCCAAGCCTGAACAACCAACCCCAGCCTTGGTCTCCCCCTAACCCTGCCCTTCTCTTTCTGCAGATTTTTGGACAGACCTCCCTGATCCCCCAGTTGTTTGGCCATGAGCAGCAGGTCAGTATGTTTACTATTTTTTCATACCCCAATCCCAGAATCCAGAGCTGGGTCTTAGGCCTGGCATCTGGGTGGTCCTGGCTCCCAACCTGGACAGGTTGAAGCAGAGCCAGCACCAGGAAAGCCACCTCCAATGAAGGTCGAGTCTAGGCTTAAGTTGGCACCTTGACCTTCCTCTCTTTGGCCTTATTGCTTCACTTCTCTATGCCTATTTCTCCTCCCCAGAATAGGAAAGAATGGGTGAGGTTCTGTGAATAGGGTAGGAAATAACCCCAGGATAAGGGAAAACATTCCCTGAGTCTTCTGGCTCCCTCCCTCCTCGCCTCCCCCAACACTGGGGAAAAGCCTGAGCAAACTTGTTTTATTTGGACAGCCTGAGAGCTGGTGGTATTGACCTCAGCTCCGAGATGCCCTAACTTTTCTCCTTTTGGGGCCTTTAAAGATGTTGGGACTTTCTGAATTCAAAGATTTTTCTATTTTATGAAAGTTGATGGAGGCGGGGCCAGTCCTGGTATTGTCTTTGGTAAGGGTACTCCCCTCCATGCACACATCCTGCCCCTGGTGGCCCGCTCCTACCCCACATTGACCCTCTCCTCCCTCCAAGCCCCAAGACCAGAAACTAGAGCAGGAAAGGTGCTCTGAGCTCCACCCCTCATTGTGTCCAGGAGTAGGCAAGGGATTTGTCTAAGGCCACATTCTACAGAGGCAGAACTAACTAGGACTTTGAGCTTACTCTGGCTAGTTGGTTCTCTCCCTGGCCCCATATTTCCTGATGCCTATAGGATTGATAACAATCCTATAAAATTTGGTCTGTAATTAGCCCCCATCTTATAAATAGTAAATATCTATAAATTTTAAGATAGTAAATATCTAGCACACCTACTGGCACCCCTCACTCCAGCATGCCAGGCAGACATTAATAACTGATTATAGCCCTAGCTGGTTTGGCTCAGTGGATGGAGCGTCAGACTGCGGACTAAAGGGTCCTGGGCTCAATTCCGGTCAAGGGCACTTGCGGGGGTTGCGGGCTCGATCCCCAGTTGGGGGTGTGCAGGAGGCAGTGGGTCAGTGATTCTCTCTCATCATAGATGTTTCTATCTCTCCCTCTCCCTTCCTCCCTGAAATCAATAAAAATATTTTTTTTTAAAATATATCCTTATTTCCACTAAATTTATATGTGGCCACAAAATCTCTCAGTCCATCAGAGTGGACACACTGTATAATCTAGTTAATATCCTGGAAACTATCCTTAACAGTTTCTCCTCCATTGTAGAGATGGGGAAAATGAGGCCGGGAGAAGGGCTGTGTATTTCCAAGGGCTTATCTGCTCATCCCATTCTGAGATGGGAGGGGGAGAGAAGAGGGAGGGGAAGGTGGACTGGGTGGAGGCCCCACAGCCTCGACAGCCCAGCACCTGAGCCAACCACACAGTAGCCCGGCCCTGGAGGAGCAATGCTGCCCCCTGACGCCTGCCTTTGCCTGGACAGGTACGGGAGGCCGATCTGAGCGACCAGTATGAGGCGGCCTGCGAGTCGGCCTGCAGCGAAGCAGAGTCCACAGCGGCGGAGGCGCTTGACCTGCCGCTGCCGAGCTACTTCCGCTCCCGCAGCCACAGCTACCTGCGCGCCATCCAGGCGGGCTGCTCGCAGGAGGAGGACAGTGTTTCCCTGCAGTCCCTCTCCCCCCCACCCAGCACCAGTAGCCTCAGCAACAGTCGCACGCTTCCCAGTGAGTACCGAGTTGAGGGGAAGGGTTTTGTTCTGCTTTGCTTAGGGGAGGGGCAGCCTGTGGGAAATGCTGGGGAGGAATTCGCGGTGGGCTGGCCAGGATTGGAGGGATGGTTAGGAGCAAAAGCGGGAGCCCTGGGGGCTGCACTCCTCACCAGCTGGCGAATTGATGCTCAAATGGGGGTCACAGCGGCAGATGCCAGCACTCTGGTGGCCCGGGTGAGGGGGCTGGAGAAGGCCCCAGCTGGTGGGAAGTACTTGGTTGCCAGGGGCTGTCAAGACCCTGGCTCAAAGCAGCCACCTACTGGTGGGCTGGGCTCACTGAAGCTCTACGTGCCGGTTTGGGTTAGTTCCGTTATGCAAACCTGTGGGGAGGACAGGAACCTCCAGAGAAGGCAGAGCCTTCTGGGAGAGGATGGGGTCTGCACTGAGCCTTCTCAAAAGGCTTGAGTTTGCAGGTTTCTCTCATATTCGCAATCAGGAACAAGCTACCCTTGTACTTGTTCTAAATCCTGTGAAGATACCCCATGCAGGATCAGGGTAAGAAGAGAACCTGTGCCACACAGAGCAAGCCATGAAAATCAACAAAATCAAGACCAAGGAAAATCACAGCACAATATCTGGTTCAGTAGAGAGAGCTTTGAGCTTGCTCTGGCTAGCTGGTTCTCTCCCTGAGCCTGTTTCCCCATCTATAAATAGCAAATCAGGGCATAAGCCAGACCCTAGGGGGCTCTTGGGGAGATGAAATTACCACTGAGAGTAAAAAGTGTTTATCAGGGCCTCGCACGCACTAGGCGCTGAGAAGTGGTAGCTATTATCAGACTGGACTCAGAGCTTCCTAACAATTGAAGGCAACTGGTGTTGGATTGTTGTCAAAAAAGAGACAGCTGTTTCAAGTACTTAATTGGTGTTTGATGTTCATAAATGAACCTGAATCCTGTGGATAGTCTACACATAGGAAACCAGCTTGTTGACTGAATGAACTGATCTTTTGGGGGCGGGGTGGGGGGGGGGGCAGAGCAAGAATCCACTTTGTTTACCTATTGCCTGGGTGATATATGGGCAGATCCTTGAGCTATCCAGCCACTTTCAAACCTTAAGGAACAGTCTCCTTTTCAGGTAGTAAGAGCTCAGTCTGGTCTCATTTCAAACTTGTCTACCTCAGCATCTCATGCACCTGCAGCTGGGCATGGAAGTCAGTGTCTTCTCTGATCCTTGTTCTCCAGTGGCCATTTTTGGTCCCTCCAGGTGGGAGGGTGAGGTAGCTAGTGCAGATGCCATATGCTGGCTCTTTCTCCTATGTGGTGCTTTTGGAGTTTCTCCTATCCTACAGGGCCACATGGTGCCTTCTTTTCTGACATGGGCAATCTCCCTCCAGCCCACTGTTTCTTATTTCCCCTCAGCTTCTCCATCCAGTGGTTCCCCTCATCCCCACTCAGCCTCTTTTTGCTAGAATTAGGCAAAATTCTCTGAAGACAGCTCCAGCCCTGCTTTCTTCCTTGGCTCCCACACAACCCATGTGAAATGAGGCCTTTGCCTTGCAGCACTCTCAAAGTATGGATTGGTCTGCTACAGCCTTCCTTCTAGAACTGCTGTCACACATAGGTAGCCCTGCCAGCCATTCCATTTTAGAAGTCTTGTTACAAGCAAGTGACCTCTAAAGGCCCAGGTTCTATGGCCTTCAAATCCAGGGGATCCCTGCCAGGCTCTTCCAGTCCTCTACAGTCCCCATAGGAGCCCCGGGTACATGATCAGATTTCCTACATCATCAGGCCCGTGAGAAATTCTCTAAGTACAAAGTGGGCCTGAGGGGACATATAGCACCTTAGGAATTTTCTTCAAATAAACCCTCATTCACTAATATCCCCCCACCCCAACACTCATGAACAAGCTGAGAATGGATGATGGGCTACATGTCTCAGAACTATTTGGGTTCCTGTATGAGTTAGCTATTGCTAGAGTAGTATTGTATAACAAACAACCACAAAGTTGGTATGATACAACAGTTATTGCTTGCTCCCAAGTTTGTGAATTAACTGGGACTGCTCTGCTTCTGTGGCTGAAGGGTCCTCCTGGGCTACCCAGGGCATATTTCATGGTGATGGCAGGAGCACCAGAGAGCAAGCCTAGCTATACATGCATATTTCAAGGCCCCTGCTTGCATAATATTTGCTAAAATGCTATTTGCTAAAGTCATATGACTGAGTTCAAAGGCAAGGGATGAAGAAGTACTCTCCCACCTTTGTGTTAGAAACTGTATTTACATGGCAAAGGAGTGAAGAGTCAGGGTCAATAATTCAATCTACTACAGTCTACTCTCTTGGCCATATTGACTTAGAAAATAAGTTTATTCTCAAGACCACCCCCCACCCACCCCTGAGTTTCATCTAGTCGTAACATCAAGATCTCATGACTTATGTCAAGTCTGAATGTGACGCCTCTTGATTGAGTGACCTAAAATCTAGAGACAGTTGTCCGCCTCCTACCCGTAACTCTCCACACATCCAGCATACATTGGTGAAATAGAGACAAGATAACTGCAATTCACACTCCTGTTCACAAAAAAAGAGAAAAGGAATTCAGAGACTTACTGATCCCTGACAGTTCTGAAGTTCTTCTGGGCAAATGTTGATAGGATAGGAAGTTACCTTGATGAGGCCCAAGCTGTACCACCGGGAGTTGACTCCCTAACCCATTGTTCTCAGCAGCTCTCAGTTCTGCTCTCTGAAAGCCTTTCCTGTTCTATTTGCCTTTTTGGCCACTTCTGAAGAGAACATTGAAGAATGTGCTCTTTGGGCAGCTAAACAACATTCTTAGCCTGCTTTCTCCCTAAAGGGAGTTAAGGACCCAGATGCCTTTTTACACCTAGAATGGTCTCAGTCCCTTCTGCCTAAGCTGATCATAGTTTTGGCTGCGCACCTATCTCAAACATTTTATGGGTTTCCTATGTATTTGATTCCACTTAACTCCTTGTGCCAAAATCACATCCACAATTATTTTTGAGTCCTGCCAGTCTTCCTAGATTCAATTATGACTACTTTGGTACATCAGGCCAACTCCTTTCAGCGTTCTGGAAGCCCTTTTGAGCAGCTAAGAGCATCCACTAGAGTATCTTATTATTTTAGAGTATTAATAAAAGATGTTACAACCACACCCTTGACTTGATCTGGGCCACATGCTGTATCTTAACTGGCCATCATCTTAGTTTGATCTTTGTCCTTTGCCCTTGGTTTCATTTGTATCTTAATTTGAGAATGACTTACTAGCAAGAGAAGCTGGAGTTAACAGATTTCTTTTCCAACTCAGCAAGTTCTGGGCCCTCTGTATCCCCTCTAAACACTCCTTAGTCCTTTTATGAATTTTCTTTCTTAGACAACGTTGTCAAATGCACCTAAAGGAGCCAGCTTTTGCTTTCAACGTTTTGCCTGGAAACCACCTTGCCCAAATCCATTTGACAGTTTTACCAAGCATTTCATCTCTACATGATATGGGTTACCTTTTTTTCAAGCCTACTATAACATTTTACCTACTACTCACCACTTGGGCTCAGTGCCAGTGCGACATACTTTTGTTGCTAATACACCCTACTCCTGGTATCAATTTCTGTATCTGTCAGCTATTATTACAATAACGCTATGTAACAAATTTGCATGCTTTTTCAGTGGCACACAGTAATACACATTTGTTCTCATTCATGAGTGTTCACGTTGTCTGGTTCTGTTCTGCATGTCCTACATCCTCCTCCTAGAACTAAAGAGTGCCCCTAGAATCACTACCCTAGCCAGGGCATGCTCTTGACATGGTGGTGGCAGAAGTATAAAAGGGAAAACCCCACTTTGCAAACATATTTCAACTCTCTTTCACATCTACTCATATTTGGTTGGTTAATGTAACTCATATGAGTCCAAGGCCAAGGTCCAGGGAAATATATCCCACCTTTTGTGGGAGAAGCTGCAGTTACATAGCAAAAGGTATGAATTCAGGAAAGGATTGGGAATTGAGGCCAAAATTTCAATCAGTCATAGCCCACCCCCTCAGCATAGCCCTCATGGATGATTCAGCGTCTGGCTTTAAATGTAGGGATATGGAGCTTTGATTATTCTCATTTGGAGCTTTAGCCCAAACCAAAAACACTCAAGAAAGTATCATGTAGCAACATCTTGCACCTACCCAGACATGTGCGCACATATGCACCTACTTACAGGCATATATAGAGTTTTGTACCCTTAGACCACTATATGATATGAAAATGTAAATAAAAACACATGCACACTGATATTCTTATATGTACACATAATATCTACATACATCTGCGCAAACACACATATGTGTGTGTCTCCAAGGCTCATGCCACCTTCTCACCCATGAGGACATCATGCTTCTACCAGATTTGAGCCACCAAATAATTACACCGCCCACATTTCCCTGGTCAGCCCTCCCTCCACCTGCAATCCCCTCATGCTCACAAAACTCATCTCCCTCACCAGGAAAACCAAAGCCACCATATTTTCAGATCTGTACCCGGAGCTGCAGCTGGTCCATACGGTATCTTTGTATGCTGGGTTAGGAAAGAGTGCCCCTGCCACCACCTGCCATCTCTTGAAAAATTGTCATGATGTGTAGTTTTGTTTTGTTTTTTCAGAATAAGATCCGTTAGTGCCATCTGCTAGAAACTTGTCATAATAAGTATATAATTTAATTATGTCTTTATTGTGAATGGCACCCCCCCCTTCTGTGTGGCATCCTTAACCAGTGTAAAACTTGCACAGTCCTGCCCATAATCGCCTTTCTCCATATAGAGGCACACAGGCACATCCTATTCAGCCACTGTCTTCCCTCAGGGGCCACATTGGTCAGAAGGCTGCCCTCTTTCCTTAGCAACTGTCTCCAAGGAGTGAGCAGGCTGGGCCCCACCACCACCACCACCTGCTGAGGGGCATAAAAGCTCTTTGTCACTTTCCCATGGGCACATATGTAGGCGGGCAGGTAGAAGTATTGGGCGGGGGGAGCGTCGGTGTAATGAGACAGTGAGAGCCTGGGAGGGTGGACCCCTGGAGAGTGGCCAAGGGCACTACATGGAGTGCCCACCCACCTCCTCAGAACTGACCAGCTTCCCAGTTGCCAATGCCACTGCCACCCCTTTTCTCCCTCCCCCTTTCTGACCCAGATTCCACATTCCAAAAATAGCTCTGGCGGGTGACTGGCAGGCTGGGTCAGCTCCAGCTGGGATGGTGGGGAAAGCAGCGGCTTGGCTGCCTACACATGCCCCTTCCCAGCCAAAGAACCTACCTGGGAGAGGCACAGGGGTTCATCACCCTCAGCCTGCCTTATCCTGCCTCCTCTCTCTCTGCCTCTGAGGAAAAAAAGAACACTCCTTCCCTTCTCTCCCTCTGCCCATCTTCCATTAGTGCTCATTCTCCTCTCCTCTCTCCATTCTTCCATCCCTTTCTTCTCGCTCCCCCTCCCATTCCCCTCCCTGTCTCTCCCCCCACCAGCTCAGCCTTCTGGTCTGTCTCCCTCAACTCTGTCTCTCCCTGCACCCTCTATCCCTTTCTTCCCTCACAGTTTCTGGCCCTCCTCTCCCACCAGTTTCCCTTTGTGTCTCTCCCACTCCTACCGAATCACAAGGGAGGCTGTGACATCACCCCAAGTGTGGTCATGGCAGGTTGCTTCGTGGCACCCCCAGCTCCCGCCAACTGCATTCTCTGCCCCTACACATGTGCACACATGTGTACACACACATACAGATGCACACACACACTAGGGGGTCACTCCTTGGCCGTGCTTGAGGCTGTAGGCTGAGCTGGGTGCTCCTGCCCTGGGAAACACCCTTGCTTAGGGGCTGTAAGTTCTAGTTTTAGCTCTGCTGTGTCACTCTGGGCGGGCATCAGCCCCTCCCTGTGCCTCAAATTCTCCATCTATATTGTGTTTGGGGATCCTTGAATATCTCCTATCCAAGTCACAGAATGTTCTGTCCTCCCTTCTTTGTTCTCCCCTTCCTCCCCACTGTTGAACTCTCCGGGTTTCTTCTCTGATTCACTCCTCCTCCATAGACACGGGAAGGGAGGCTGACTACATTCCAGGAAGCAGTCAACCCTTCAGTCAGCCTTGTCTTCTAGTCCGTCCTAGGTCTAGCCCTCCACAATCTCTGTTTATTACACCACAGGCTCCTGTCAGACTGGACACTCCATCTGCCAGAGTATCAGTGCTGAGAGGAACCTCAAAGACAGACTTGTTCAGAGATGCAAAATAGACTTCAACTCATGTCATCTCTGATCCCTGGAGCTCAGGACTGAGATTTAGTTAAGCAGAGAAGTGTGCTGCCATCAATTAGCAGTGTCTGCCATAGCCAGGTTAGTTGCGCATATCTGACATTCCAGATTTAACCCAGTTAACCTCTCTCACACACACATGCACATACACATTTACTGATATTTTACAAAGAAACTGCAGTCTAGAGAAGGTGAGTGTGAAGTCAGGGTCACCCAGTTAGTAGGTCAAGCAGGTGTTTTCCACTGACTTGAGTTAGCTGTTATCCTGTGTGTTGGGGAGCCACTCAAGTCCTGGTAAAGAGGTACAGTGTGGCCACAGAGTTTCGGGGAGAATTATCTGGCAACATGGGCAGGATGCATCAGATAAACACTAAGTGAATAGTACGTGTGCAGCATAGATGAGTAAACTTGTATTTTCAAAGTCTTAGGACTGTACCTGGCCCAGTAACCCCCACTTGCTTTTGTTATTATTAATATGCCTTTAAGCAAAAACCAGGACAGCGGTATCTGAAACACTGCATCATCTTCAGTATGACTCTTTTCTCCTTTTTATGTTTCTAGCCATAAAAATTATCTACTCTATAAAAGCGAAATATTAAAATTAACCGTTTCTCTGAGACAGGGTAAGCCACGCCCACCAGCCTATCAGAGCGGCTGTATGCAAATTAGCCCAGCCAACATGGCGGCCGCCACTCACGGACCTGAGTAAACAGCCCTTTCCATTGCGGCAGGAGCAAAAGTGAAGCTGCGCCCTTCAGCTCAGCTCCGATTAAACTGCCTCTACCAAAACACAGCTTTGAAACAAAACACAGCTTTGAAACAATGTAACAATCATAGAATCCTCCGGAGCTGAAGGAAAGAGCAGCTCGGGCCTAACCAGTAAAAGTAACAATTGTTTCATTATAGACGCTGCGAGGTGAAGCAGAGGAGGCTTCGTTAGTAGTTAGAAGGCCGCCTTAAAGGAACAGTGTATCAATTATAGAAGATAACCCCAGGCCTTA
>PVJC01009166.1:6488-46669 GCA_004026665.1 Murina feae | reverse complement strand
CAATCCAACTTTAGCTGGGTCATCTGTATTGCTGACCATCCTTTAATTTGTCTTTGTTGGTGTCATCAGATTGCTGACATAACAGATCAACTAAGCCTGATATTACTGATAAGTACCTCTAAGGAGAGATGGAGACTTCAACACTTATTCACATAGCAATGAGCAGAAGAGAAAAGGGGAATGCTATTTAAGCCATTATGAAGTATTCAATTTCTTTAAAAAAAATTGCAAATAGCTGAGTGTGGATGACCATGAGAGTATAGAACCCCAGGAAGCTTCAGGCAAAAGGGGTTTGCCCTATTCAAAGACTCTTCTCTCTGGATCCTCACCAAATGTTCTCAACAAAAAACTGGAAAAAGCTTTCCTAAGTGGTGAAAGTCTAGGAAAGAGTAGACATTTTAGTGAGAAAAAATTATACACATCATTTGCACCTTTCTTGCCTATGGGCAAAAAGTCTTAATTTTCAGGGGGAATAAAAACACATATTATTGCCTCTAGGACCTAAGAAGATAATAGAAAGAATAACCTCTACCTCTGGCTGGGAAAAGGACATCATATTGAGTGTATACCATTAGAGATACCCAACCACTATGAGAGGGTCAGGTTTATTGGGAAAGTCCCTCCTCCAAGACTGAGGACCCTGCTAAGTCTGAGACTGAACCATGACAACAGAGAGCCTCTTTGTCCCACTCCACCAAATTAGAAAGCTCTAAGAAACAAGCAACAACATTTGACTACTAAGAGAGGGGCAAGGGCTTGGAGAAAACCCTCTCTGAGCAATAGGCACAAAAAGGTGGCCTAAGAGTGAAGGAGGCAATAAGAAAAACCCTCTGATAAACAGACTCCACCCTAAGAACAAGGTAATGTTAGAAAAATTGGAAGCCTATGGTTCATTATAGGAAACTATCATAACAAACTTTAAATCCAATTCAACTCCTGATTAGATAGTATCAAATCCCCATCCCCACTTCCTTCCAAGGCAGAGCAAAACAAAAGACATGTTCATTTCACTTCCAGGAATAGATACACACACTATCTGTGTTTCAACCAACAATTTTCAGGAAGACACAATAACAAGGAGGAAGACAAAAAAGAAAAATCTGTCCATAGACAAAATCTAATCTAATGCGTGCCAGGTGCGTTAGCTCAGTGGCAGGAGCATGAGGGGGCGGAGGGTAGCCCCGTGGGGTCATGTTCGAGCATCCTCCGCCCCACGCGGAGCATCCACCGCTGGTCCGCCACCTGGCTTCACCCTGGGGGCTTCTGTGGGGCATGTGCAAGGCTCCGTGCTGTGGGGCCTCCAGGGGGCGTGTGCAAGTGTCTGCCGCCTGGCTCCACCCCGGGTGTGTTTGCTCAGCAGCAGGCCCCCCCGCCGCCGAGGGACCATGCACCAGCATCCACCCCCCAGCCTGCCACCTGGCTCTGCACCAAGTGTGTCCTCTCAGCAGTAAGGGCCCACCAGGCATGTGCGATGGTGGGCCACCTGACGGGAAACGTCCACACCTGCACTCACCAGCCCTCCCACCCCCCAGGGCATGAATCCTGAAGGGGCTGTGGCCAGCCTGAAAACAGCCCTCAGCCCCTCACCCAGGCTGGCCAGGCACGCCAGCAGGTGGACATCCCCCGAGGGGTCCCAGACTGTGAGAGGGCACAGGACGGGATGAGGGACCTCCCCCTCCCGCCACCGAGTGCACAAATTTTTGTGCACCGGGCCCCTAGTAAATATATATATAAAAAAAGAACTAATTATAAAAAAAGATTTGCTTCTGCCATTTAGCTATTTATTTTGTCATACAGTTTGTTCAATTCTTCCATTACTGAGTTAAATTTTTGAAGTGTATCAGTTTCACTTGATCTTAGCCAAAAAGCTTTGTCTCCTCTGACTGCCTCTGAGTCTAAGACACACACGTGCTGGTGGCTGACTCCCTTGCCGTGCAGCCTGGAATGAATAGCCTTTGCCTATTCTCACTGGGCTGTCTTCATTATTTCCATAATAGGATTGTACTTTCCTTCGGGTGAGATTTATTAGTAAATCTACCTTTTAAAACCAAAGAAGAGATGTTGGCCTCCAAACTGGACCTTCCAAGGGGCTGGAAGATGAGCAGGTGCTGTGAATGGGGGAGGGAGAGAGCAGCTTGGTCTGGACCTGGCAGTGCTGGGGCCTGCTCTGGGGGAGGCGGGCAGGAGGGCTGCGCAGCTGCTCCAGCCCCACCTGCTGTGCAGCGAACTGGCCCCTGACACAACGCACAGCGGAGGCTTAAGCAACAGGCATATGTCCCCCATTCTGGCTGCAAATCCCAGGTCCCGGTGGCAGGTGGTTCTCTGAGCCCATCTCCCCCGTGTGGAGAGGAACGCATCTCCTGTGCGTGCATCTCTACAGTCTCCTCCTCTCCTTATAGGGACACCAGACCCATTTACCTTAATTACCGCCTTAAGGCCCCAGGTCCAAACACAGTCACAGAGGTTAGAGTTCAGCACGGAGGTTCAGCACATGCACCCGGAGCCAGTGGCAGGGGAGGCTGCCTCCTGCAGGACAGGCTGTTGGGGACTGGGCGCTCCCTGGGGTCTCTCCGCACTCTGGCCAACAGGCTGTCAGGTCCCGAGTGGAGGGGCACAGAGTTCTCACTTCAAGTCCTGGTGGGCTTCCTGGTGGCAGCCCTGAGGTTGTGCGGAGTTGTGTCTGCGCCTTTTCTTTTTCCAGTGAGAAGGTCGGCAGCTTCCATTAGATTTCTCGAGGCATCCAGGTCCAAAAGACGCTGTCAAGATGGCTCCGGGGGAGAGGCGGCTGGGCCTTGGCGTAGGGCTCAGTGCCAACCTCTGCGGGTGACCAAACTGCGAGGTCCAAGGGCCCACGCAGGACACCTGCCACGAAGGGGCAGCCGGGACCCTGCAAATCCAGATGGTGTCGCCCATGTCACCAGGGCAGGCAGGTGTCATGGCTCAGCCTCGGAGCTCAGGGGAACCAGGCTCACAGTTATGGTCCAGGACCTTGTTCCTCGGTCCCGAGCCCAGTGCGCGCACCTGCCGCCGCGGGCACCCCCGATGAGCCAGTGTCGGCAGCTGATACCACCTCGAGTTCGAACCCGTGTTTAATTCTATTGTGTCTCCTGAGTCTATGCTGGTTGGTCTCTCTCACCAGGGGCAGGGCACGGCCCTCGCTCCCAGAGGCACCAGGTCTCAGCCACGCGGCCAGGAGGCCCCTGGGGACTGAGCCAGGCGCTCTGGGCCAGCCCAGCCCCGCTTCCACGAGCAGCAGCTCAGTGCTGACTGAGGCACAGGGAGAGCTGAGCCGTGCTGGCAGGGGAATTCTGGGAGTGCGCCTGCTGCCCGCTCCTTCTTTACCTGTCGGCTATGATGGGGTTCAGCCATGGGGCTCAGTGGATAGAGTCCTAAGAAAGATGGACGTTCATCTATCTCACATAGAAGCTTGGGAGGACACAGCCTGAGGGCGAGTCTGTGCCTCTGGCTCTTTTTATTTGCTGCTTCCATTCCCACCATCACCCAGCTGCCTCCGCCATAGGGCAGACAGAATGAAAGGTGACATTTACGCTTTCATTTATTCGTCCAGAAAAGCACTGTAAACACTACAAAACATTAATGATGTGGCCTTTATTAAAATCGACAACTTGTTGTCATCAAAAGAGCTCACCAAGGAAGTCACTGAGCCCGGCTGGGGTGGCTCTGAGGTTGAGAGTCGACTGTGAACCAGGAGTCATGGGTTTGATTCCCCATCAGGGCACAGGCCAGGTTTGTGGGCTCCATCCCCAGTGTGGGGCGTGCAGGAGGCAACTGATCGATACTTCTCTCTCATCGCTGATGTTTCACTCCCTTTCCCTCTCCTCTCCTTTCCTCTCTGACATCAATAAAAATATATATATTTAAAAACAGAGTCAAGCCGGAGACTGGCGGAAGGCGTTCAGAACACAGGTCCCTGAGCCAGGGCCTGTCATGCCACAGGGACAGTTGCTGCCTGGTGATAAGGACACACAACCCACATCTTAAATAGTCGGGCAGAAGACACCTTTCACAGAAGATACCCAACTGCTCAGCAGGGCCCAAAAGGCACTTACCATTATTACTTCTCTGGGTAACAAACATTTAAAACCATGTGAGAGATAGTAAGACCTCACTTAACTTTGGTAGATTCTTGGAAACTGTGACTTTAAAGTAAATGAAGTCTAGACTAAGTGTTATAAATTAAGTTCCTAGGGCATATTTCTGGTCACAAAAAACAAGCTTCTAAATAAAGACCCAAAAGCCTACTAATCCTGTATAATAAAAGGTTAATATGCAAATTGACCCTAACAGCAGAACCACTGGGAATGGTCACTATGACACACACTGACCACCAGGGGGCAGACACTCAATGCAGGAGCTGCTCCTGGTGGTCAGTGCACTCCCACAGGGGGAGCTCTGCTCAGCCACAAGCCAGGCTGATGGCTGCCAGTACAGCCTCCATTGTGGGAGCCTCTCCTGCCTCCTCAGCAGTGCTAAGGATGTCTGACTGCACCTTAGGCCGGTCCCCTGGGGATTGGGCGTAAGCCAGCAAGTAGACATCCACTGAGGGGTCCCAGACTAGGGCACAGGCTGGGCTGAGGGACCCCCCCCCCCGAGTGGACACATTTTTGTGCACAGGGCCTCTAGTATTAAACATAAAACTAAAGCAGCCAAAATGCGGAGACAAAGAAACAGGTCACAAATGACAGAAATGGAGGAAAGAAAATGACAGGATATAGAGTTCAAAACCATGGTTATTAGGTTTTTCAAGAATTTTCTAGAGACTGCTGATAAATTTAATGAGACCCTCAATAAATCTAACGAGACCCTCAAGAATATGATAAAGGACCAACTAGAAATTAAGCATACACTGACTGAAATAAAGAATAATATACAGAGATCCAACAGCAGACGAGAGGATCACAAGAATCAAGTCAAAGAATTGAAATACGAAGAAGCAAAAAACACCCAAATGGATAAGCAAAAAGAAAAAAGAATCCAGAAGTGTAAGATAGTGTAAGGAGCATCTGGGACAACTTCAAGTGTACCAACATCAGAATTATAGGGGTGCTAGAAGAAGAGAAAGAGCAAGATATTGAAAACCTATTTGAAGAAATAATGACAGAAAACTTCCCCCACCTGGTGAAAGAAATAGACTTCCAAGTCCAGAAAGCACAGAAAACCCCAAACAAAAGGAACCCAAGGAGGACCACACCAAGACACATCATAATTAAAATGCCAAGAGCAAAAGACAAGGAGAGAATCTTAAAAACTGCAAGAGAAAAGCAGTCAGTTACCTACAAGGGGGCACCCATATGACTATCAGCTGATTTCTCAACAGAAACTCTGCAGGCCGGAAGGGAGTGGCAAGAAATATTCAAAGTGATGAATAGCAAGAACCTACAGCCAAAATTACTTTACCCAGCAAAGCTATCTTTTAGAATTGAAGGTCAGATAAAGAGCTTCACAGACAAGAAAAAGCTAAAAGAGTTCAACACCACCCAACCAGTATTATATGAAATGCTGAAAGTTATCCTTTAAGAAGAGGAAGAAGAAAAAGGAAAGTAAAAATTATGAACAACAAATACATATCTACCAACAAGTGAATCTAAGAATCAAGCGAATAAAAAAATCTGATGAACAGAATAAACTGGTGAATAGAATAGAATCAGAGGCATAGAAAGGGAGTGGACTGACAATTTTCGGGGGTTAAGGGTGTTGAGGGTGCATGAAGAGAATGGACAATAATCATACACCTATGGATAAGGACAGTGAGGGGGGGCAAGGACAGAGGGTGGGGTGGGAACTGGGAGGAGGGGAGCTATGGGGGAAAAAAAGAGGAACAACTGTAATAATCTGAACAATAAAGATAAATTAAAAAAAAAGAAATAAAATTTTTAAAAAAATCTTAAAAAAATAAATAAACATAAAACTAAATGTGTGCTATAAACACATTTAAGAAAAAGTAATAAAAACAAGTAAGATGATGTTCCGGTTCAGGGTTGAGGGTGGCTGTTCAGGGAAGGGGGTCCTCCCACGCGCACACTCGCACTCACTCAGCTGGGACAGTGCAGGCACAGGGTCACCTCACAGACATTTCTGGGATGTGGGAGGAACTGGCAGACACGGGAGACTGCAAATGCCACTCAGTGGTCCTGGCCAAGAACCGTTTTTTCCCCTCACCAAGATTATGGTGAGTGAAATGAGCTACTGGATAACCTGCTGGAATGAGGAGAATTGAAAGACCAACACTAACAATGGTTGGCAAGAATGTGGAGCAATGGTGACTGTCATTCATTGCCCATGGGGGTAGATTAGCTCACTGAAAAACTGGAAGTTTGTTATAAAGTTAAAATGTACTTTTCTATGGCCCAGAAATTCTACATTTTGATATTTACCCAAGAGAAATAAAAATATGCCATAGCCGCCCTAGCTGGTTTGGCTCAGTGACAGAGCGTGGGCCCGAGGAGTGAAGGGTCCCAGGTTCGATTCCAGTCACGGGCACATGCCCAGGTTGCGGGTTCCTTCCCAGTAGGGGGCGTGCAGAAGGCAGCCCATCGCTGTTTCTCTCTCATTAATGTTTCTATCTCTCTCCCTCTTCCTTCTTTTCTGAAAACTATATTAAAAAATATATATAGATGTCCAGGCTGGGGGACCCGCCCAGGGCTGGCAGGTGGCCCCTCACCCTCAGGGCCTGTGGGCGGCTTTCTGGTCCTCGCACAAGGCTCCTCCTTCATGGCGCACTTGGTTGCTCGACTTGCAGCCATCACCTCCCCACTCCGGGGAGGGGACGCGGAGGGCGGGGGAAACCACTGCTTTCCCGCAGCACCTTCCCGCAGCTGCAGGCTTCTCTTCCAGCTCCAGGCGGGCGGGCGTGTGCCTGTGCGGGGAGCCCCTGCCCGAGGGGAGCGGTGCGCAGCCCTGCGTGGCGCCGGCTGGCGGCGCCCCACTGCCTGGGAGGAAGAGGGAGACAGCACCAGGGGCAGCAGCCTGCGCCTCGGACCCTGAACTTTAAGCCCCTGAGCGCAGCTCGGTTCCGGAAGGGCGAGGGCGCGGGCAGAGCCGTGAGCTCCCCGCGCGGTCCCACCCCGGTTGCTGGACCAGCTGCCTGCAGCTCCAGGGCCTGGCCGGCCCCCAGGACCTTGAAGAGGCCTCTCGTTTGAGATCAACGCGTCCGCGCAGTCCCAGGTCCATTTCTGAGAAATCCCAGGTCCAGGAGCCACAGGGCCGGCTACTTAGAGGCGGGGGGCGCCCTCGGCAGAGGGGCAGCCATGGCCGTGGGCAGGGTCAGGCTGGGACCGCGTGGACGGGCTCCGAGGGGAGCAGCCTCCAACTAGGCACAGAGCCGGGCCTCCAGAGCAGCGGGGCCCCTGGGAAGGCAGGGGCGGCAGGGACCCGCACTGGGGCGCAGAGCGCGGGGGGCCAGCGTCCCACTCCAGCCAGGAGGTGAGCAGCCGCTGTAAGGGGGCACCCCTGGGGGAGGGTCTCCCGGAGGGAGCCAGCGCCCCGGCTCCTGCGATGATTGACGGGAGAAAAAGCCGTGCAACTCGCCCGGCAGCCGGAGGCCTGGGACGGAGAGGCGGACCGGCCCTTGGAGGGAAGAGAAGGAAAAGGCGGGCTCTACTGTGTGCTGGGCGACAAGTGGGTGGGACCGAGCGGGTCCACTGGGGCAGGAGCTGTGAGGAGGGGACCTGGGGGCCAGGACGGTGCTAGCAAAGGCGCTCCCCACTCCCCAAGGCCTCCCAGTCCTGAGGCCCCTGAGGCTTCGAGCATGGGGGCTGTTGCAGGGCGGGCAGGCGACCCCCTAGGTAGAGGCGGGAGGGCCCAGCGCATCCCGTGAGGACTGGGACAGTCCGAGGTGAGGCCACCCAGGAAGCCACAGCTGCTGGCACAGGGAGTGTGGGTGTGACCAGGGCACGGAGAGGGGGGCAGCAGGTCCTGGGCCCCAGGGGCATCTGAAAACCGAGGCCCGCCGGGCCCTGTCACCACAGACACAGCACACTGGCTCCTTTTCAGGGTTTATTTCGTCAGGAACGTTCGCTCTTGCCCTCAACAAAAACATTCGGATTATGATTTGTCTCCCATCAACTCAGTTTTTGTATGAATAACCAAAGATTTCTTCTCAACACTTTTTCAAACAAGCAGCTATAAATAAATAAAGCTTTAACTGCTCCTTGATCCAAGTTGAACACTTCCAGTTCTGAGTTCAGGCTCAGGCAGGAGGCCTGGCTGCCCAGGAGGGTCTCTCCCTGTCCTGCTCCTTCCTCTTAGCGCAGGAGGGGTCTGGGCAGGGGCCCCCTGTGCACTGAGGAGCCCTGCCCTTGGCATCGGCGCGGAGGACCCTTCCTTGTATAGCAGGTGGCCTGCGTGGGACGGGGGAGCTGCCTGCCGCATTTCCTCTGGGCACCTCAGCCAGGGCACTGGCTGGGACACCACTGCTTTCCAGATGCAGTAAAGGAGCTGAGGAGGGACCATGTTTCCGCAGGAACGGGAGCAGGCTGTAGTTGAAACATTCCCACACGTGCAGCCTGGTCCTGGCTCAGGTCACGCCTGGGAACCACTGCGGCAGAGCCAGCCACAGCAGGAAGGGCCTCCCCAGCTCCTGGGCCTGAAGCTGTGCTGAGCGTCGGTGCAGACTGCCTCTGCTCTGCTTCCCTTTGAGAGCCACTAAGTCACCTGGGTACTGGTCTCTGCATGCCTGCCCACCCCTGGTCAGGAGTGGCTCAAGGCCCACTGACCCGCTGGCTGCTCTGCCTTTGGACACAGATGGATACAGCTTCCAGTATAAGAAGCTGACAGGACAAAGCCCTTCCCGATGGGCAGCCACCTCACGGACACTGACCAGCTTCCTGTGCCCAGAGGCTTCTGCTCACACCCTTCCTCCCTGGGATAGTGGGGCTGGCAGACGTGGGCGGGACCTGCTTGTGAGGCTGCTGCCCTGCTGGCCCCTCGTGGTGGCCTGTGCCCCGCCTGCTGCCCCTCCTGGTCCTCCTCAGTGTGGGGCGCACTCAGCTCCCCAGAACCCAGGTTTTGGGCCTCATCTGGAAGGGTGTGCCTCAAGAGCATGGTGGTCCAGTTTGCAGGGCCTGACAGCTTTGGGTGAGGGGGTGGGGCAATGCTGGGAACCCAGACTGAGAGGCTGAGGTGCCAGGGAGCCTGGAGCCGTTTCTCAGACCAGGCGTAGGGAGAGCCCGCACTCCCTATCCTGCTGTCCAAACCACTCTGGCCTGAGCTGGACTGGTTTGCATGGGCCAGAGGGGGTTGAGGGAGAGAGCAGTGGGGTGGGGCTCAGAGCCAGGCAGTCCTCACAAGCACCAGGGGCTAGAGAATAGGGCAGGGGCCCTCAGCTGCAGCCCCCCTGACTGAGCTGGGCTGATGGGGGCACCCCAATGGCAGGCTCAGGTGCAGCCTTCCCACTCCCACTCCTGGATGCACTCTCCACACCTCCTGTCTGTGAGGACAAAAAGGGGGTGGAGCCAAGAGGTGTGTCTAACCTTCTGACCCAAAGCAGGAGCGGGCAGGGGAGGGGGGTCTCCCAGGGCTGGACCAGAGTCTTCCTGGCTTCAGAGGGGTGGCCTGTTGCAGAACACAGGTGAGTGTGGAGCCCCCTCCTGACACCTCAAGGACTCGCAGGCCCGAGGAGGGGGCTGGAGGCCCAGGGCTGTGGGATGGCTTGAGCCGGAGGAACTCTACAGCCCGAGAGAGAGGGGTGTGTGCAGCGGGCAGGGCCATTCCCCACACTCAGCTCCATGGTCTGTCCCTTGTCTTTAAACCTCCAGCTTCTGTGAAGTGAGGGGCTAGTGGGCTGGTGCCTCCCAGCCCATGCAGGCCACTGGCTTCCGCTCACCCTCCTCTGAGCCTGGTGGGTTCCTCAGACCCAGGCCTGGGAACCGGGGAGCACCAGCCCTACCAGGCCACTGCCCATCCCCATCTTAGTTCCAGACGCACCTGCCCTCGGGGAGTGGACCAGGACTTGGGACTCTTCTCACCTGAGCGCTGACAGCTGTGAGCTGTCTCTCTGATGTCCCCTCCCCCCCACCACGGGCCTCCAGCTGCCACTACCACTTCTCTATGATGTGGCTCATGTAGTCCTCTGTGGGCACGCGGCCCGGCTCCTCTGCCTCCTCCCTCGGTGCCTCCTGGGTGCGGTGCAGCAGGCGCTCCTCACGGCTGCGGAGGCGCTGCTCCCTGCGCTCCAGCTGCCGCTTATACTGGTAGCGCTGCTGGAACAGGTCTCGGGCGTAGTCATAGAGCTGCACGTCCAGGTCATTGAGCTCCTCGATGCGCCGCACGGTATCCGCATCCACCTCCACGCCGCCCGCCCGGGTGCTGTTGTACTGCATGAAGGGCCGGATGAACTTGAGGCTGAACGTCCGCTCAAACAGGTACTGCGTCTTGCGCTGGAACTCTGTCAGGCCAAAGAAGGCCATGCCCCGCAGGTTCTTCTTGGCGCTGTCCAGCAGCAGCTGGGCCCGCCGGCCCTCGGGCACGAAGGACAGGTTGTAGCAGCCCACCAGGCTCAGGTCGGCCAGCATGCGTGCCTGGCGGTTGTTGGCCAGGTTGTAGGGGCAGTCCATGAACTCCTGCAGCGTGCAGCCCGACCAGTCCGTGCCCTCATAGCAGGGTGGCAGCTCCTCAGGCGTGGGCGTACGCCCGTCACACATGTGCAGTGAGGTCTTCCAGGTGGCCCCACGCTGCACGTGCCGCCACTCGCTCAGGTAGCGGGACACGGGGTCACGCAGCAACGTGATGTAGTAGAACTTCCTGCAACGAGATGGGGCAGTGAGGTGCAGAACACACAGGACTGGGGTGTCGGGGGGAGGGTTGCGGGGCTGGATCTGTCTGACGCTGGGTCTCGCTTTGGGACCCTAACTTCACCTCTGATGTGAACCCTTAGGCTGAGATCTCAGAACGGCCATGAGAGACCCAGCCGCTGTCCTGGCCGCGTGTGACCACGCGGTGCCCGCCCTGGTGCCCTCCACTGGCCACGGTTCCCAGAACAGCCTGGTCTCACCTGCTGGGCCAGAGCAGCGAGCCCTCCGAGCCCATGTGCTTAGAACTAGTGGCTTAAAGAGCTGTTCACAGCACAGGCTCAGCGCCACGGAGGCCCATGCAGCAGGGCACTCAGTGGGGCTTCCCACGGGGCACACCATGTGTGCACGTGACTGCACCTCTGAGCTCACCCTGGGGCAGGGAGTGCATGGGCAGGCAGCTGGTTCCTGTGTGTGCACTGAGCCAGGACATGGTGCCTCTCGGGACCAGATTGAGAAGGGTGAGGGTCCTAGATAGAAGGGGGCACAGGGCAGGGGCCTCACGTCGTCAGCCCCAGTAGAGGACACTCGCCCAAGAGGCAAAGCAGCTGCCTGGTTCTTGTGGCCCCAGCACTGGGGTGGCGTGTGGCCTGGCTCTTGCCTACAGACTCCGGTTTGCTGGCCTCTGGCCAGTGCGAAAGCCCTCAGAGGGGGCCAACACCGTAGAGACCAGGTGTGAGACCGTGATAAATCCTGACCCCATAACTGCTTCTAAAGAGGCAGAGACAGGACATGCCCAGACGCACATGTGTTCACGAAGCACACATGCATGCACATTCCCGGGAGTTCTGTGTCTGCTGCCATGACCAGCCCTGCCCACCCAGGCCCCACAGGGAGGCCGCCACACAGAACCCCACCCACCAGGAAACAGGCGAGTGTGGGGTTCTTTCTGGACCCACAAAACCAGGACGTGCATGTCACCTGGCAGATGTGTGTCCCCAGCTAAGGCCACATGGGCTCTGCCTGGCTCCCATGACCTTGAGGGCAGGACCTGGCACACACGCGGAACTCCTCTGCAGCTGCCTCACCCAAGGTCCCTCCACGAGGGGCTTGGCGGGCCCCGCTGCCCCGACACAACACGGACCCAGGCGTCGGCAGAAGACTGCGACCCACATCCTGAGGCCTCTTGGGGCAAGTGTCCTCTACGGGGCTGATGGTGTGAGGCCCCTGCCCTGAGGTCAGGGCACCCAGTGAGTGGCCTGTAGCTGGACCTGGAGAGCCAGCACAGGGGGAGCCTCCCTGCCCAAGTGTGAGGGGTGAGTCCCTGCCGGCAGGCCTAAGGCCCTCGCAGAAGGTGCCCTGGTGCTAGAGGGCCGGCTAGCTCTAGGAGGTCTGGGTGCCTGAGGGCCCACGGTGGAGTTGCTCGGGGCCTCAGGGGTGCCGTCTGCATGTGGGTACCGATAGGCGGCAGGAGTTTGCCCTCCCTGGTGGAGCGAGGAGTGGCCAGCTCCAGAGCCTCTCACTGACCCCACAGCTCCCATCTGCCACCTGAGCGCTGAGGTGGGTGGCCTCTCCTTGCTGCGCCCCTGGTTGCTGCCTGTCTGGGGAGCAGGGCTGGCCTACAAGGAAGGGTGTGGGATGGGGCTCAGGAGACTGTCGCACCCTGGGGCCTGTGGGAGGGGCTCAGGAGCCCTCCTCGGTAAGCACACCTCCCCCCCACCCCCCACGGCCTCCTCAGGGACTTGGGCGCCTGCCCACCCTCCCTCGCTCACTTGCTGCCACAGCACAGCAGCCACTGTGGCCACAGCTTGAGCCCGGCCGCCCCCGCCCAGAAGCCCCCAGTCCCTCTCCCTCGCTTGGCTTTCTGGCCCATTAGCTACTTTCCCAGACACACCGGCTGTTTGTTCAGACTAATAGTTGGCCACCACTGACCAGAGCTAGGAAGAGGGCACGTGTGAGGTGGGAAAGACCCCCGAGGTCGGACCTCACACCCAGGCGGCTCCCTGAGACATTCTCTGGGGATGCGATGCTCACAGCTCAGAGGACCTAGGCAGGGCAAACAGCTGTGCACATGCGAAGGTGTCCCCTGGCCCTGCCACTGGCTCACTAACTACCCCCCCCCCCCAGGACACAGGAGGGTCTCTTCCCCAGAGCACATTTCTTCCTGCGTTGACACTTGGTCCCCCAGTCAGCGCTTTCTGCCTGACACCATCCCCAGGCCTGACCACCCAGGCAGTCATGGGCTGCCCAGTGTTTCCAGAGAAAGGAAGAGAGGGAGGGAAGGAGGAAAGACCTCATTCAGTCAGTGAGATGGCTTGGGGCCCATCCAGGGGACCTGGGCTCAGATGATGAGATCCTGGCAGCGCAGGCGCCCATGAAGAGGGCTAGTGTCAGAGCAGACTCAGCTCCTCAACAGTAACACCAAACCCAAGAACCAGCGGCGAGGGCTCCCAGTGGGGACATGGCCTAGATCTCATCCCCTTCAAGGTATCGGCCGAGCGTGAGGGGAGAGCAGACACTGTCTGCCATGGACTGGTGAGAAGGGCTCAGGAAACACTTCCTATGAGCCCTGCGTGAGGAAGACAGTGGCGTATGCATCTCACGTAGCAAATAAGAAACAAAACGGGAGAGCCCGCAGCACCAGCCCCGAGGGAGGGGTGTCACTGTGCCTCCTGCTGGCCAGGAAGCAGCACCTGTGCAAAAGGAGATGTGCCCACAGTGGATCGTTGGGATCAGTGGAAAAAATTAAGTATGAAGACAGAAAACAAGGAAGTAAAAATGTGGGGAAACAAAATGTAACATTAAAAAATGAAGTCCACTGCCAGGCTCAGAAGTGAACATGGTTTTAGAGACATAACGCAGTGGCTACTGACTCAGGAAAGCCTGAGCATCATCTGCCTGGCACGTAGGCAGGGACGGACACGGGGACACCTGACCTCCAGGCAGAGGGGCTGAAGTTGAGTTTCACCCACCAGCCCAGAGCTGCAGGACGCAGGTGGGTGCACGGGGAACTCGGAGGGACAGGGTGGCTCTTGGGGCTGGTTGTAGTCAGGCCTGTTGGCTCCACCATAAGCCTCTTGGACTGTTTATCTGCCTGTACCTGGAATAATTAAAAGGAAACAGGAAAATGGGTTTAAAAAACATATGGTGAGATGCCTACTTCCTGTCACTGAGGAAATGGCCAAAGGGGACCCCCACTGAAGCAGCAGCAGAAGGGGTCCCAGGGCGTGACCTGGAGACCAGCCTCGGGTGTCTTCCCTGGGACACCAGACGCCATCCGGGAGCCCTGCTGTGCGCTGGGCGAGGTGGACAGAGCTGCCTGCCACAGCCTGAGGGAGGGCAGGGCTTTGTTGTGCTGGCGCCGAAACCTTGGGACATCTGGGGTGGGGGGGGCCTTCCTCCAGGGCCTCAAAAGGAGAAGGGGGCATACTTGCAGTACAACGACCCCAGAAGGTTATAAAAAGCAAAGTCCCTGTGTGTTACTTCACTCTGATTTGGAAATTCTTCCCAGGGTCCATTGGTACCAGTGTCTATTAATTTTTGCAGAAAACGAGTAAAATTGGATCCACCAGGGAGACTGTCAATGGACATGAGGAAACATACATTGGAACCTCTAGTTGGAGCCGGCAAAAATAAAAATGTTTCACGTCGTTGTCATGTGTGTGCCGCTCATAAACTACGCAGTGAAACGCGGTCCATGTGCAAGTTCTGTAATGTACCCCTGCACAAAGGAAAGTGTTTCGAACGCTACCACACAGTGAAGCACTATTAGGTCATAGTTTTTTTTTTATAAGATCTGTTGAAAATTTCGAAAAAATATTGTAATTTTGTATAAATAAAATTATTTTGATTGTGAAAGTGTTTTTTATATGTTTACCTAGAATGTAGTAATTTGTGTACATAAAAAATACAATAACACATATTTTGCAAAGTAAATAAATAGAGACCTCTTTTTAAACTAAAACACTAAGTTTCATAGAAAAATATCAAATAGATTGAAAGATGAATATTTTACGGAAAGTCTAATTTTGGCGAGAAAATGTCAAAAAAGCCCCGCGTTACGACGCGATTTGGTGGGAAAATGCCCGATTACAAAGTGTTAAAAGGACTCCTTCCCACCCTGACCGGTTTGGCTCAGTGGATAGAGCGTCGGCCTGTGGACTGAAGGGTCCTGGGTTCGATTCTGGTCAAGGGCATGTACCTTGGTTGCGGGCACATCCCCAATATGAGGTGGGCAAGACGCAGCTGATTGATGTTTCTCTCTCATTGATGTTTCTAACTCTCTATCCCTCTCCCTTCCTCTCTGTAAAAAATCAATAAAATATATTTAAAAAAAAAAAAAAAAGGACTCCTTCTCTTTCTCCATGAAGCGTGCTTGGCATTTCTTTACTCTTCTGTAACAACTACACAACCCGGGTGCATTTGATGACTAGGAGGTTGCAGGAGAAAAGCAAATGAGGAAAACTTAACAGAGTACAATGACACTGTTTACCAAGTTTCCAAAAATAGAAAGTAAAGAAACGCATACACACCAAAACTGCTTCTGAAAAGGTGTGTGATGAGCGCCAACACTCACGTGGCGGTGAGCCCGAGCCGGGGCGCCGGCGCCAACCCCGCCCTTGTTCTCAGGCGCCACGAGGCACGGGGTTTTGCTGTATCTTTTACACACATCACACAGGCCTGACATGTGCTCCAAGCACTTGATAAGCAAAACAGTTTTAAAATTTTTATAAACAAAACCGAGATTCTTCAGGGCAGCATGAGGGCCCCAGCCAACCTGGCAGGCGAGCCAGCCTTCTTACCAAACCATGAGGTTAGGGTTCCCTAAATCGCAAGGGTCCCCGAATTCTGCCCAGTGCTCACTCTGCCTGCAGTGCCACCCCTCCTCTCTGGTGTCTGCCAGCTCCCGCCTTGCAGCCCTTCCTCCATCTCCTCCACTTCCTGCCTGCCTTGCTGAAGGGGAGGGTGCACGCAGGGTGGAGGACCCTGGACGTCACCTTTGGGAACTGGGAGGGTGGCCAGTTTGCTGGGCCCTTGGGGCTCCCGTGGCTGTGAACTGACCATGCTCTCACCAGCTGGCCCTCAGTGCCTCTCCAAGCAGCGACAACAGCTCTTCCTGAGCCAGGCTTAGCTGGTGCTGCTTGCGTCCCACCCTGGAGGGCCGTCTCCCTGGGGCTCCTGACACTGCTGCCACCTGGTGCACAGGACTGAGACGGCTCAGCAACTTGGCTGGCAAAGTGTACTTTCAGGGTGAAGAGCTTCTGCCACTTTCTGTGAGCGTAGCCTACAGTATACCCTGGCCTGAGTGGGTGCCCTGGTGCCAACCTCCAGGGCAGTCTGTGCAGCGGCAGGACGTGGCATGAGCCCTCTCAGCTTCACGCCCATCCGCTCATCAGCTACCATGTGCCACCCCCAGGGTCTTTGTTTCCCTTCCCCCAACAGACTGGCTGCTCTGGAAGGCAGGCCTAGGCACCCAACCCGTGCTCTGAGGGTGCAACAGCCAAGGAGGCTGCAGAGGTGGCTCCTCTGCTGCCCATGGCGTTGGGCAGGGGAAGGGCAAGCGTCCTTAGGGTGGCGAGCATTGGCCCAGGGCGCATGGGGCTGCGCTGTCCCTCTGCCTCCAGAAAACGGGACCCACAGCCGATGACCATGGCCAGGAGGGAGTGGGCTGGGGAAGGAAGAAGCCCTGGCACTCAGCAGCCCAAAGCATGCTGTCAGTGGTCAGCAAGGGCCACCCACTGGCAGTGCTCCAGCCTCTCACACAGCAACAAGGCACCAGCCAGGCTCCTTGGGGGCACACCTCAGTGATCGGTTCCCCAAGACCCTGGGGTGGGTGGGCCAAGACCGACAGGGCAGGAGGTGATGGAGCGAGGGCTGGAGGCACCACTCCCCAACGGGCAGGGACAGAGGAAGAAACACAGAGAAATAAGGGTGACTGGGTCAGGACAGGGGTACCATGACCAAGGACCTCAAAGATGAAGCACAGGGTGTAAAGAACCCTCACGCTGGGTGCGGCTCAGGGGCTCTGCATGCTGGGCATTGGCTCCGTGCAGCCTACGACCAGGTCCTCGTGGACAAGGATGTGTTTTGTTCATGGGTCCAAACATGCTGCCGGGCCGTGGCCCCCTGATGTCTGGGAGCCCTGCTCACTCCAGGCCCAGTTCCAGGAGGATCCCTGTGGCTGAGCCCTGCTGTGCACTGACAGGCAGCCCAGGGCCCCTGACTCTATGTCCTTGTCCAAGGCCAGCCCCCGCCCCCCATCTCAGGTAACCTCCTCCCGTCGCTCTCCTCTTGGGCCCCACGCCTGGCCCACGCCAGCATGGCACGCACACTGGTGCATCTCCTCTTCCCTGGCCAGCCTCCCATGAGCCCGGTCCACCTGCCCACATCCCAGGGCCAGGGGCGGGGCTCGGCACAGCTGAGGTTTTGGGGTTGGAACAAAACTGACCAAGTCTGTGGTGGCGACTTTGGTGGCCGTCACCCACCTCCAGGGCCGTGTCCTCGATCCGAGCCAGGGAGGCTTCCCAGAAGCCATGCTCCTCCCTGGCGAGGAGGGGAGCGGCTGTGGTGGCCACAAAGGGCCTGTGCAGAGACCTGGAGAGCTCAAGGGCTTGGCCTGCAGCCCAGCCTCCTCTAGCCCCACTGCCTGGCTGCAGGGAGGGCAGGCCCCCGTGTGCAGAGCCTCAGACCACCAGGGAAGGAATTAATACCCAGCCTGGGGGGCGGCAAGCCGCAGGAGGCAGTGCCCACGAGGGAAACCCCAGGGGTGGGACCTGGCCTGTTAGAGGTCCGCATTGAGACCACTGCAGGGACAGGCGCACTCACTGTGAAGGTGCCACACCTCAGCTCAGGGTGTGGGGAGGGCAGGACCTGCTAGACTCTCTGCTGGACACCTGCCACCGACCCACAAGTGCCCCTGTGCCCTGCCTCCAGCCCGAGCCAGGAAGAAATGCTATGAAGACGTGGAGAAGCTGAAGCCCGAAGCATTCCTGGGGGCCATGGAAAAGAGTGCTGGTGCCTCAAAAAACTAAACATGGTTATCACATGACCCAGCAAGTGGACTTTTACACACACACACACTCTGACCCGAGGTCCCTGCAGCCGGCACCACAGTCCATCTCTAAGCCCCAGCATGTGCTAAGGGCAGGCCTGTGCAGGCCAAGTGGCATTGAGTCTCCTGGGCCAGAGGGCAGGGGCCCGTTACTCAACAGCCTTGGCGGTTCTTCCAGCTGCTCAGCTCCGAGTACAGCTGGGGGCACACCATGCCCCCACCCCGCCCGCCCGCCCTAGAGGGTAGACAGGACGGGAACACGGGATGGCTGTGTTGAACCAAGGGCCATCACCCCGTCAGCCTCCTGCAGTGCCTTTCCCGGCAGGAGCAGCCACTCCTGGGAGGGGTGGTGCCCACAGGGTGCCTGGCACCTTGCTCTGGTACCTCAGGCCTGAGGGGGTTGCGTGTGTTGTCAACCCAGAGAAAAGAATGCACCTGCCAAGGACTCCCTGTGGTTAATTGGGCCCAAATCCATACCTGAGTCTCTGGTGCCCTCTGCCTACGGGAAGCTGCGGACTGCAGCGCGGGCCCTTCCTAAGGGCTCCAGCATCACCTCTGAGGACCAACCAGGACAGTGTCATTTGGACCAATTAAACCGTGTGACTATGGACTCCCTGAAAGTGGACCAATCAGGGACCAAACAGCCGGCCCCTGCTGTTTGTAGGGTTTCCCCGGGCCCTCACTGAGCTGTATGACGGAACAAGTGTCTCCTCAGCACCTCAATTCGGGGGTTCCTGGTGATATTGTAATTGCAGGCAACAACCTTTGGTTGACAGTGTGTGGACCTGGGTGTGTGTGTGGGTGGGGTGGGGTATCTGTGGGGCAGGGTGTGTGTCTACCTGGGGGGGTGTCTGTGGAGTGGTGTGTGCGGACCTGGGTGTATGTGTCTACCTGGGAGGGTGTCTGTGGGGTGGTGTGTGCAAACCTGGGTGTGTGTGTCTACCTGGGCGGGGGGTGTCTGTGGGGTGTCAGGGGAATGCCATGCTCATGGGGGTGGTTTCAGCTGCTAAGCAGCTCCTGTGGCAGGTCTCCCGTCCCCAAGACCATTCCCCCTATGGGAAAGAGGCCTCCAGACCCGACCATCTGTCAGTGGCCCATTTGTAACTCATCTCCTCGGGGGGCATGCGTGCACAAGCCTCAGAGCCTCACAATACCCCAGGCATTGCCAGGCCCTGTGAGGCCATCCCGAGGACTCGCCCACCGCAGAACTAGCTCTGCCCCGAGCAGCACCTCCTTCCTGCCTGCTTAGGCCCCGCCTGTTGGAGCCCTACTTCCGGGCCTGTGTGTGCTGAGGGTAGAGGTGACGCAGACACAGGGAGTGCCCCACCCCCATAAGGTCTTCACTGTCCTCGCCATTAGCCAGGCGCCTTCTCCTGGAAGGCAGGAGGGAGGCTGAGGTTCCTGACCTCACAGCCTCCCATAGGGCCAAGCATCAGCGCCAACTCTGTGTGAGTGGGGACATGAGGGGCCACAGGCAGACTCTGCCACCCCTCTTCCCTGCCCCTTCAATTCTGCAGCAACAGAAACTCTTCCTTGAAGACATATTCTCTCATGACTTGGCTGGTGAGGGCAGGCCAGGGGCAGCCCTGCCATGGGGTGCAAACTTGCTCAGCCCCTAAAGTGGAATAGTGGGGAGGAACTTCAAACGGGAGGGCACGCCACAAAGTGCTAGCCACTTGTCAGGAGTAAAGGCCACTCACCACTGGGGCCTTTGCAGCCTGGTCAGTCGTGCAGCCCACAGCCCCGCCAGGAGGACACGAAGCCACTCCCGGCCCAAGATCACTGCTCTGGGATACTTTGCTTCGTGGTGACAGGGAGCACAGATCACAAACTGGACACAGGCAAGGGCCACATGGCCAGCCCAGGAGAAGCCGCAACCATGCCCCCAGCAGCAGTGGCCTGCTCCTGCTGTCCAGGGGTACACAGCTGTGAGGGTGGGAGGGGCTGGGAGCTGTGGAGCCCCGTGGGGCAATCCACACAGGACAGAGGCGGAGGTGCTTGTCCCAATCTTGGGGACGTTGTGTGCCAGTTTGAGGCCTGTGGCTCTACCTCCTGGGGTCCTAGTACTTGTGGAAACCATGGTTGAGCTCACCCTGAGGGTTGGCATGTTCCTCCACCAGCCACATGGTTGGAGCCACGAGCAGCTGGAAACAGCATTGTGCTCTGGGCCGCCCTGCCGGGACCATGCAGAGGTGCTGCTCAGTGAGAGGGCAGAGGGCAGCTTCTGTGGTGCCACCAGGTCTGCTCCATGAATACTCAAGTCCCATAGAAGCATTCTCGCCTGAGCCGCCAGCCTGTCCCTCAGGAACCTGCAGTCCCTGAAAACCAGTTGGGCCCTGCCCGCCTGACCTCTCATGCGCAGTGGCCACCATGGGAAGGCTTTCAGCCACTTCAGAGGGGCAGTGAGGGAGGTGCTGGGCCCAGGCCAAGATTCCCTCGGTTCCTGAGCTACCACAGGTGCTACTATTACAGGAAGAATGTAAGGTAAATATTTAAAACAAGTGGCCTGGTGCACAAATTTGTGCACATTGAAAGGAAATTAATTACGAGAAATATTTTAATATCGCTATTTGACCTTTCTCTATAATAGAAGTGTCAACCAAATTCACGGTCGACAATGATGGATTGAAACACATGTGTGTGATTGGCACCAGTGAGAGCTTTATATGTATCGTGCATTCACGAGTCAACTTAGCCTTTTATAGACATAGAATAAACTTGCTTAATTAGACCTGCTTTCTGATGTAGCTAAACTTTTCCCAGCCCAGTGAGGCACCCCAACTTCTCTTTCAGGTAATTGTCAGCAGCACAGCAGTAAATATCAATATGAAGGAGATTATTATTGTAGATTATGCAGGGAGAACAAAGGTAAAATATTTAACTGTAGCAGTGTTTGACTATATTCTGCGTAGTGAGAAAACCATTTTCAAGGTCCACCATTTCTTACTTCTTTTCAGTTGGGTCAAGTTTCTAAGCTTTCGAAATCTCTGTTTTCTGGCCAATGAAAAGAAAATAGGATTCCATTGAGTTTTCTATCTACCTACTCCAGGACTTCTGCGAGGATCAAATGAGATGAGGCATGGGAAAACGCTTCACAGACATTTGGATAAAGTGTAAAATGTTTGCACCTGGCTATAAAGCAAGTCATGTTCCTGGGCTGAGGAAACTGCAAGGAGGCTGGTTGCTAGGGAGAGGAAGCCAGGCACTGCTACATGACATCATTACCCGGACAGCTGGACACTTAGCATGTTAGCCTTATCCTATTTAATAAAAGAGTAATATACAAACTGACCATCACTCCAACACAAGATGGCCTCCCCCATGTGGACACACGATGGCCTGCAGGAAAAGGCAGTTGTGGGTGATCAGGCCTGAAAGGGAGGGCAGTTGGAGGGGGACCAGGCCTGCAGGGGAAGACAGTTGCGGGGGGACCCAGGCCTGCAGGGGAGGGCAGTTGGGGAGGACCCAGGCCTGCAGGGGAGGGCAGTTAGGGGAGATCGGGCCAGCAGGGGAAGGCAGTTAGGGGTGATCGGGTCGGCAGGGGAGGGCAGTTAGGGGCAACCAGGCTGGCAAGGGAGGGCAGTTGGGAGCAACCAGGTCTACAGGGAAAGGCAGTTAGGGGCAATTGAGCTGGCAGGGGAGCAGTTAGGCGTTAATCAGGCTGGCAGGGGAGTGGTTAGGGGCAATCAGACAGGCAGGCAGGCGAGCAGTTGGGAGCCAGCAATTGGACATTCCTCGAGAGGTCCTAGATTAGAGAGGGTGCAGGCTGGGCTGAGGGATATCCCCAACCCACACCATGCACAAATTTCATGCACTGAGCCTCTAGTATCTAATCTAATAAAAGAGTAATATGCCAAGTTAACCATCACTCCAAGACACCTAAGCCACACCCACCATCCAAGCCACGCCCACCATCCAATCAGAGCGGCTGTATGCAAATTAACTTAGCCAAGATGAAGGCTGGCAGCCACAGAGCTAGAGTAAACAGGAGGCTTCTGTTGCACCAGCGGTGGAGTTGAAACTGCCTGCCTAGGCTGGCCATGCCTCTGCTCGAGGCAACAATGTTTCAATTATAGAAGCCACAGAGCTGAAGCAAACAGGAGGCTTCGTTGCCTGACTAGGCCTCTGCTCAAGGCAATAAAGTTTCAATTATAGAAGATAAATAACCCCCAGAAACCTAATTCCAGCCAGCCTCGCTGCGACGTTGGGTCAATGGGAGCTGTGGGCAGCCTGAAAATGGCCCTCAGCCCCTCACCCAGGCACCCCAGTAGGGACCTGAACCCTGAAGGGACTGTGGGTAGCCTGAAAACAGCCCTCAGCCCCTCACCCAGGCTGGCCACACCCCCATGGGATGAGGGTCCCCACTGGGGGGCTTGGCCAGCCTGCAAGCAGCCATTAGCCCCTCACCCAGGCTGGCCAGGCACGCCAGCAGGTGCACATCCCCCAAGGGGGTCCCAACTGCGAGAGGGCACAAGGCGGGCTGAGGGACCCCCCCCCTACCCCCAGTGCACAAATTTTTGTGCACCAGGCCCCTAGTATATATATAGATAGGGCTCAGGTCTAGTCCTGAAGGTCCATGGCCCTGAGCACCCACCCCCACTGGCACACAGGGAGACTGGCTGACTCTGGGCAACACCGACTGGGCCCAGGATGCGGCTATCGTGCAATGGCCTCTGTGGCTGCTCCCTGGGGCGGGAAGCCTGGGAGTGCTACCTTGCTGTGGCCTGGTTCCAGGAAGACAGCTACCAAGCAGCCCCACCAGCGTGGGTAGCACAGCCAGGACTGCAGACCTTCCTGAGGCAGGAGAGCGTGGGGTGCCCTCAGACAACCTGGAGTGTGCCTATGTCCAGACCCACGCGGGCTGGGGCTGGGGCTGGAGGCGAGAGCAAGATGTGTGCTAAAAGACTCTGACCTGACATCCCTTGAAGAAAACCAGCACCTGGCCTGGCAGATGAACAGCAGAAATGCCACCAGAGGGTGTCAGGGCCTCCTATTGCCCCCATAAACTCAGTGGGGCCACCAGCATAACCCCAGGGAGGTTCCAAGACCGCCCGGGCAGCCCTGGTGGGGGTGGGGCTGGGTCCTATGTCAGTGTCCCTCTCAAGACCACATGGAGAAAGGGCTCAGTGAAACCTGTTAAAGATGTAAAAGGGTCCATGACAGAACCAGGCTGGGGTTCCTGTGCTACCTCGACAGCCACAGCCATAGAAGGGCCCCCAGGGTCAGGCTCCTATGCCAGCTGCCTGGCCACAGCTCAAAGCTGGGGGCTGGAGGAGGCTAGTGAACAGGGCCCATATGCAGCGCAGGCCAGCACTGCCAGACACACCTGAAGGAGCATTCCTCTGGCAATGACCTGGGACAGGTTGTGGGAGGGGCTGGACAGACAGGCACCGATGAGCAGGAGGTGGTGGGCAGGAGCGCCATCCACCCTGCCCCCAGCTGGGGTGTTGAGACCTGTGCTACCACCCCACTGGCAGCGCTGGCATTATTACCACCCCCAGGCTGGGCGTCACCTCAGGCCACCCCTGGCCTGGCCAGCAGAGGGACAGTGACCAGACGTAGGGCTCAGGCTGGGGGGTGCAGAATGGGCAAGAGGGGCTGGAAGGGCTGCCTCAGCCTTGCTGTGCCAAGCAAGGACCACCTCCCCAGCCGGGAGTTCCTTGGACCACAGGGGACCCTGTCAACTCAAAGCTGCTCTGTGGCCAGAAGGACCTGAGGGAAAGTGCTGGCCCCAGTGGCCCCTGCCACTGGCCCCACCTCAGACAGGTGAATGTAGGCCGTGAGGTGGAACAGCCAGAAGAAAGATGTCTCAGGCCACCAGGGCCCTTACAGGCTGGGATTCTGCGGGCCTGCTGTGTGTCCTACTCTCCCACCGCCCGCCTTCCACCCACTTGGCTGAAACCTGACCGCCTTTCACTTGATAAAAATGGTGTTTTCTTCTGGGAACGTTGCCAGCCCAGCTTCCAGAGAAACAAAGAACAAGCCACTCCTCAGAGCACTGGGCTGACCGCCTGGGCCTGCATGGCTGATGCAGCAGCAGCAGGCTGCCTGCTCCTGGCCCATGGTGAGTGCTGGGCCTGTGTGAGCAGGACAAGCAGCCACCCGCCCTCCACCAGGACAGAGAGGAGGGGCCTGTGGTGGAAGCTGGTGGGGGGTGAGCAGGCCTGCACTCTGGGGGGCCAAGCTCCTTGCCTGGTGCCTATGGGCAGGACCTCTCCTCACAGGTGACACCAGAAGCCTCCAAATCACCCCGAGGCCACATGCTCTGCCCCCCCTCCCCGCCTTCACCTCTGGGGGAGCAGCCCCGAGATCCGACTCAGCTGGTCAGGCAGGTGACCACTGGCTTAGGGAGGGGGAGTCGCTGGGCACCGGGGCCTCCCTCCAGGCCCCTCTCCCATTTGAGTTCCTGGGAAAGCACATCATTAAAGCTGCCCGGCTCCCTCCTCACTGGACCTGCCTGCTCCCCGCCCTGGAGAGGGTAACAGGGACCTGGGACACAGGCCTGGGCATCCCGCTCTGCTACAAGTGCCCTTGGGTGACAAGTCATTGAGGCTCTGAGCCTCAGTTTCCTCATCTGCCCTGTGGGGGCCCCGAACGGCGAGTCAAGAACAAGGCCTGGCGCTCAGTGGTGTGGGAGTCTTTCTAGCCACTGGGCTCCGACTGTGCCCTTGGCAAGGGGCCCGCCCCCCAGCCCAGCGAGGGTGCTCGGACACAGTACCACAGCTTGTTAGCCCCTCCCGCCAGCTCAGCTGGGCTGGAGGGCTGCCTCCTGCGGCCTCAGTTTCCTTGATGAGAACGCAACCCAGGACTCCAGAGAAAACGCCACACTACACCCCAAACCTGGCCCCAGCTCCAGGATGATGTCCCGTGGGCCCCTTGTGGTGGTGATGGAACTGCAGAGCCTCAGTGCCAGCCGGTCTTCATCCCGAAGCCAGGACACTGATGCCCCAGAGGCACTGACACGCGAGCTTGTGGAGCTCAGGATGCAGGGGCGATGCTCATCCCCACCTGCAGGCTCGAATGAATTATGCCCACGCAGGTCCCTGGACGCCACCTGGGCCAGTGGGGCTGGGCAAGGTGCACCCCAAGGTTGCTGGGATAATAAGGGAGCCCTGCCTTTGTGCTTCTCTTCAATGGGGGCAGGAAGCTCTACGTACAGGGCAGCCCTGGGTGTGGCTGTGGAGATGGGGTGCGGGCTGGGCCCCGGCTGGCAGCACAGGGACTCCTGCAGGCCTCACTCTAGGAAAGCCCATCCAGATTTCCACTGAGGGGAACAGGCCTCCTGACTTCAGAGCAGCAGCTCCAACCTCTGGTTTTGGCTACAGGACCCTTTCTTCCAACCAACCTCACAGGACCCACCACCAGGGCTAACAGGGTCAGATGCCAGGCAGGAGGCCCCGACTCGCCCGGCCTCTGGGCTCAGCTTCAGCAGCAGGCGAGGCTGAGGCCTTCCAAGGCAGGCCCTGGGGACATCCAGGCTGCCGGGAGGAGGGCTAGCCACCCATCTGTCTCCTAGTCAGCTCTCCAGGCCTCTGGCTGAGCCCTACATGGGGTGCCCAGAAAGGTCAAAGGTCAGCAGGGCCACTCCCCTCCAGCGCTGCACGTGCACTCTGGTGCCAGTGGCAGAGGGCAGGGCCGTGCTGCCCCCACCCGAGGTGCTCGGACCATACACAGCGTGGAAGGGCGGATGGGGGTGTCGTCGCTGTAGAACTTCATACCAGAACATGTTGGGGGACGACATCAACAGCAGCCAGTAACCAAATAGGACGCCTGCCTCACCCAGCCATGGGAACAATGGGCTAAGACCATGGCTACTGGCCTGGCAAAATGGCAACGTCTGATGGTCCAAATGGTGGGGGAGCTCGGGCACGCCATGGCGGCGGTTTGGGGAAGCCGGGCTAGAGAGCACTGGACGCCTCCAGCAGAGCTGAAGACGGACCGCCTTCTGCTGTGGAGGAGCAGACTGGCTAGTCACCGGACCTGTAAAATCCTCCTCTGCTCACAGGAGAAAGAGACGTGTCCCGACAAACTCGGTGCTAAACCAGCAGTCAAGGAGCTAAATATGCATGTCCTGGACCAACATGGATAAATCTTAACAAGGCTGAGTGGGGAAAGCAAGGTACAGAGGGTCAGGTACCACCTGACACAGGTTATAAACTGCTGTGCTGTTTGAGGGGTGCAAGTGTCTGCAGTGGTATGTAAGTGGGAGTGAGGGAGGCCTCAGTGGTGGAAGCACTGGGACCGAGGCCGTGGCAGCATCAGACCGTCATGTGGTGGGTGTGTGGTCCCAGCCCAGGCCCAAGCAGCTGGTCAGGAAGGGGAGGAACTCCAGGTCCTAAGTCTCTGCAAGGCCCGGGCCCAGCTGGGCAGCCTCTCTGGGCGCAGCCAGTCACCCACTCCTCGCCCCTGCCGGTTGGGTCTCACAAATTTCTCAGAGAGACAGGTGGGCACGCTGCGGCCACTCAGACCAGACACCCGGACAACCTGAGCATCCCGAGATGCCATGTTGACAGCCCATTCATTTGGGCTGCCCACCAGCTGTCGGGGGCTTTCTGGAGATCTGGGGAGCAAACATGGCAAAGGGGTGAGCGGGAGAGCCCACAGCGGAGGCATGGCACCGTCCAGGCTGCCGTGTGGAGGCCAGTGATGCTGGACACCAGCTATTGGGTGGGAGCCGTGGGCTTCGCACTTACGATTCCGAGGGGGGTCAGGAGCCCACGCCTTGTGCTTTCAGAGGGAACTGCAGCCTCTTGTAAAATAGTCCTCATGCCAGGCACAATCCCCAGCACCTCCTGTGAGCAGGCAGGCTCAATACACCCGTTCCACAGAGGGGAAACCGAGGCACATGTCACAGGGCTTGCAAGTGGCAGAGCTGGGACCCTACCCCCATCCTTTATGGTCACAGGCTTCTGGCTCTGAGGAAGGGCCTTGCTCTCCCACCTGCTGGGGCTGTTTGCTCCCAGTGGCTTCCTGGATGCCAGGATGCCCTGGACCACCAGTCCTTACTCGGGTGAAGGTGGACAGAAGTTCCAGGAGCTGATCACATGCACTGAGTCCTCCCACAACCACTACGCCGCATTACATGTGGCCTTGGGACAGGCTGAGCAGAACTACCTGAGCACTGCCCACCTCACACTAAGGCCTTCACACTCAGGGTGGGGCTAGGGCTCCAAGATGGCTCCGACTTAAGAGCTGAGATTCAAATGTCAGCCCTGGGGCATGAGGCCCCTTGCCGGGGCACTGGTCTGCAGCCCCCACTGTGACCGATGGGGTGGGACCCCCTCCAATTCTAGAAGCTTATAAACAGTTAACTCCAGAGTTTTAATCTCTCTAGTCATTGTCATGCCAGACAATTACAGATTTGCTGGTCCCTGCATTGGGCTGATGCGTGTTACCCATGCAAACAAACTGGGGCGGCTGCACCTGCTCAGACATCAGAGCCCCCGCCTCTAACCAGGGCCCCAATGCTGTCTCCCCAGGGTGAGTCTCCCCCCCCCTCCCCGCCAGCCTCCTGAAGGGCATGGGAAGCCCCCAAGGGCTCACCACACAGGCGAGGCCCTGGGCTCCACTCCTGGCAGCAGGCCTGGGCACTGCCGACCGCAGATCAAGACATGGACAGACATGGGGCTGAAGAAGCTCCACATCCTCCTGCAGAGATGGGGCCTGGGATCAGAGAGATGGTTTCCATGTGCTGCCCATGGACTTCGGACTTCAGCACAGGGGAGAGGCCACCTGGGGCTCCCCTCTCCTCCTCCGGTGCCCAGCTGGGCTGGCTGGGGCCCAGAGCGGCTGCCCAGCTGGGCTGCCCAGATGGGACTCTGGGGCCGAATCCCCATACGTTGCCCCCTTGGTACTTCAGAACCTGATCTATACTAAGAGGGTGCAGGCCCTGCAGTGGTTTTGTGAAACTCAGGGTAAGTCTGTCCCCACAGTAGCCCTTGCTGAGCTGGGGCCCCAGACTCAAAGTGCTTGGCTGAGTGAAACCCCCCTCCCCCATAGTGGGAGGTTGAGGTGGGGCTCGAAATAGCTACCCTGGAGGCAGCCGTAGGGCCAGGCCACCCGTGGGCCATGGAAAGCCACACACCCTCACACTGGCGGCCGTGGAAAGGCTGTCATCATGGAAACAGGCCCCAGGCCCCAGCGAGGTTGGCAGGGTGTGTGGGCTCCACAGCTGGCAGCATCCTTGCAGCTGCCCCTGGTGTCAGCTAACTGTCCACCGCAGCGGGGCGGTCTGGAGCCAGTACTCTAACTGGCCTATGGATATGTGCACCCACACTGTCCCCAAAGACCTGGCCCTGGGGTCTGGGACAATCTCACACCAGAAGGGGGCATTGTCAGGCCCCAAGTCCCACAGCCAGACAGGCCTGCATTCGGGGCCTCTACCTGCTCCTCTGGGAGAGTCCTTCTCTACTCATGTCCCCATCCCACTGTCTCTCAGGCCCTGCTTGTCCCTGGGAGTGGCTGTGTGTCAGAGGGTGTGTCTAGAAACCTAACTGTGTACTCCTATTCATCCTGCAAAACCCTGTGTGGAGCCTCTTCTGCAAACCCCTCAGATGCTCTGGGGCACATCTCCTGCCATCACCACTCACTTGCTGACCTATTTTTGCGGCTGGGGCAGCATCTCATCCCCTGTGGCCTCAGCCAAGCTTGGTACTTTTTTCCTGAATAACACCCCCCAAGACCTCCGGTCCCCAAGAAAGAAAAACACAGACAGCAAAAACTTCATGGGAAGAAAGAGACAACTGAGTTTTGGAAGAGGCAAGAACAAGAGTCTTGAAAGAGAAAAACCTTCTTACAATCATGTCTTCTCACCTGTGAGTGTTTGCAGTGAGGCTGAGGCACCACCTGGAGGAGGAGCTGCGTGCAGTGAGAAGAGAAAAGCTCAGAAAATGTCAGGTGAGGCCCAGCCCCCGGCGGCTTCGTGTGCGCTCCAGGTGAGTCACATCCTGGCCTGAATGACACACGCCCCATCCACGGGAGAGGCACCGCCTTGCTGCCTAAAGCCCTTGCTCGGGCACCGCACAGTCTGCTGCCACCAGTGGGCCAGAGCTGAGGGCGAGGCCCGGTCAGGGTCCAGCGAGGCTATAGATGGTTCCCATAAACTGAACCCTCTGGAGACTCCCCAGGTCTGCCCAGGGTGGGGAGCCCACGTGCTGGGCCTGGCTGGCCGGCCCCAGGGGTGGCTACTGTTCTTACCCACCAGCAGCCTCCCAGCTGCAGCGAACGCTGGCTGGGCACACAGGCTTTGGACAGACAGACACCCGCGGCCGGCTGTGGGCTTACCAGGCCGGGGACTCGGCAAGTTCCCTGACCTTCCTGGGCCCTGCCTGGATTTTTGTGGTTCTCGGACGTCTCCTAACTCCAACAATTTGGTTCTTAACCAAGTTGTTCACAGAAAGAATGTTTCCATTTTCTAACAGAACTGCAGTTCTCAACCTGACAGCCCTTCCTGTGGGCACACCCCACAGCAAAAAGCCTCTCCTAGGCCGCAAACCCAGGAGAGAAGTTGACTTCACTTCTAAACCTGGTTTGTTCCTAAACCTGCAGTCCTCAGCATCGCAGGAAATCATGAATACTTCCGTGTTTATTTTTGCTTTTGTTGCCGGTGCAATGGACAATTGGCACGATTTTAAAACAAAGAGGCCACCAAGAGTGCTCATGTGGCTCAGTGGATAGAGTGTCGGCCTGCAGACTGAAGAGTCCTCAGTTCGATTCCAACCAAGGGCACATGCCTGGGTTGTGGGCTCGATCCCCAGTAGGAGGCATGCAGGAGGCAGGCATGCAGGAGGCAGCCAATCAATGATTCTCTCTCAACTGATGTTTTTCTCTCTCCCTCTCCCTTCCTCTCTGAAATCAATAAAAATATATTTAAAAAAGAGTGCTCATGTGTCTCAGGGTGTGAAAGTGCTCACAAAGCAAAGCTCACAGGCAAATGGAAGACGTAGGAAAACTTGTTGATTTGGATAAAGGAATAGCAGTTAGCCAGTGACTGCATTTGGGAGGCAGAGATATGTGGGCAAGCTGCACCCCTGGACTGAGGGCTGAAAGTGACCCGTTTAAGGGTGGTAGGGGTGGTTCCATAAATTTATAGATTAGACAGCACATTAGACATGTACTGTACACAAGAAAGGGTAAAACGGAATCATTTGGGGGTCTGGAATGGATTAACTCAATTTGCATTGTTTCTAATGGGAAAAAAGATTCAGTTTTCAAACAAATCTCTCCTCGAACTGCCTTCTAGAATAATTTAAGTTTGAACAGCAAGGTTCCTCTGTACCTACCGAGTGTGAGAGAAACAGAGCCAGCCTCCCATGCACTCTTCACTCCCACAGGGCTGCTGCCGAGACAGGCACCCCGTCCTACCAGAGGCAACACACAGGCACAGACTTGCTAAAGAGCCCCTAGCCCTCCAGAGCATTCCCCTCAGAAGTCCCACTCCCAGGAATTTAAAAGGAACCCAGAACTAAATATGTGGGATATTCACACCGGCACTCGCGGGGAACACAGCAGGAGGACGCCTGGGGACCAGCGGGCCTGCGGCCCTGCACAGCTGGCTGTGGAGATTCACAGAGAAGTTCTACGATGGTTTCAATGACAGAAAAGGGGGTGTGTGGCGAATAGGGGGCTTTTCTTTCCACCTTACTCCCAAAGATCCACCACAAGCCTCCCTTTACGACAGGGGAGGAGGGATGTGAAAGGACAACAAATGCTCTCACCCACCTCCTACCTCTCCCCAAGTGTAGCCACATGCTTCCCAGGCCTTCCACAAAGGAAGAAACTCTTGCTGGCTCCCCCATCCAGGCCACGTCTGGGAGCTGGGCCCACAGGACAGGCTGACCCAGGGGCGGACAAGGCCAGACCAGAGCCAGGCCACATGCATGCCCGGCACTCGGCAAGGCCCCAGGCTTCACAGCGGAGAGCCGCCCAGGGCACAGTCCTGATCCCTGCAGCTCTAGGGCAGCACGGGGTCTAGCGCTTGACTTCACAAGCCAGAGCCCACTGGAGAGAACCGTCCACAAACCCTTTGAAAGTTTACTTCAAAAGGAAGATGCAAGTTCATGCATCTGCTGAAAAGATGTTTTTTTCCCTTTTCTTAAAACATGAAAATGTAATTCTGAACATTTTGATCTCAGGTTTTGTCTCAAACCAAGTCCTCTTCAGGTGCTTCAGGCCACCATAATGCCCCAACCAGGTCCTTCAGGCAGCCAGGCCCTGTTTGCTGTCCCAGCCCTGTGTGCTGGCTGACACCTGCCCCTGCAGGTGAATGTGGGCTTGGTCCCCTGATAGCACAGATAAGTGATGGGGAAGGCAAGGCGGTAGCTGCTGTGTTTTCTCTGGGGCTGGTGCTACGCGCGTAGCCTCTCCCTCCCTCACCTGCCATCTCCATGCGTCTCCTCAGCACAGCCTGACCTAGGAGATTAGAGGCAGCTAGGAGCACCCTCATTTCCTGCACAAGGCCCACCTCCCCTAGGCCACAAAGACCTGGCCTCAGGAGCTGGGAGAGGCTTGGTGGAGAAATTCTCAAAGTGCCCCTTGTGACAGAAAGGCACCTGCCAGGTCCTACAGTGTGCTGGCCTGAGAGAACCAAAGGGTCCTCACAGGACCCAGACTCCCAAGGGGCGCGCATCAGGACAGCTCTAGGAGCCAGGGCCACCCCTCCTCAGACCCCAGCAGGGGGCGTGCCACATCCACGGTGAGGGTGGGTCCTGGCCCTACCGGAAGGGGGTGAGGGTGACATTTGAGATGCATGAAACCAGGCGTGGAGGACAGGGCATGGAGGACAAGCACGCCTCTTCCTGAGAGGCGCTGGGCCACTGCAACACAGGAAAATGCTCCGAGCCCAGGACTAGGGCGAGCTCCGAGGCGACGTCAGGGCAGGTGCATGTGCACACACAAGGCCAAGGCTCCTCTGGCCTCTTAGGAAGCTCATTAAGAGGCATCTATTTATCTAGTGCCTGGAACAGGAATGACAGGAGGGAGAGCAAAGGCAAAGCTGCCCCCTGCTAGGTGGCACAAATAGCTCCACGTGGACAACAGAGCAGGGTCTTCAGCACCCCTAACCTCCCCGCCACAGGCTGCTGCGCTGAGCTCAGCAGTTTCCAGCAGTTTCGGAGGGGGCTGGGGTGCGGGGGGGATGGAGGGTGGGAGGGGCCTGGCAGCCCACCCCAGCAACAGGCACCTGGCTGACCAGGCCCAGCATTTATTTTCCAGGGTGTTTGTCACACACACACCCTGGGGGCCTGGTGCAGCAACAGCTCCACCTGACCCTCCCCCTTCTGTGTGTGAGGAGCCTGATCTCCTGCTCATCAGGACAAACTCCAGAGCAAAGAGGCCAGGAACCTTCACCCTGTGACCCCAGGAAAAATCAACCTCAGGAGGTGGGGCTACAGGAAGAACAACCTGGTTGCAAACTAGGGCCAAGGCTATTAGCTTGATTCAGGCCCACCAGCCAGCTCTGCACATGCTCCCTAAGGGGCCCTCAGGGTAACTGCCTTTGGCAGACACCTTGGTGTCCGTCTTCATTCCCCTCCTACCGACAGGGAGGTGCCGCCTAGGCCTACCTGGGTAGGGCAGTGCCCAGTTCCAGGGGCTTACAGACCTGGTAGGCAGAGAGCTGCAAGCCCCCAGGCCAAGCTCAGTCTAGCACAGGGAGGGCCAACCACGCGTGTGTGTGGGGGGGAAGAGGGGGAGGCTAGGGGGTACTATGCCAGGAAAGCGGGTCTGTGCAGAGCCGGCCAAGTGTGGGCAGAAAGCAAAGCTCAGGGGCCCTGGAGGCAGGTCCCTCAGCACCCAGCCTGCTGGAGACCAGGAATGTGCTCTCTCAGACTGATGGCGGCTTTTTCGTGGGGGATGGAGCAGCACAACCAAGGAAAGGGGGAAGATATCCTCCCCCAACTCCCACCAGGTTTAGGGCTCAACTCCCTCAGTCTGGGAAAGACCCGGAGAAAGACTTTGGGTGGAGCAGGGGGTGTGGTGCACGAACACTGCTCAGCTCCATGGGGCACATGCTCATGATCACCCCGAGTCCCCAGACCTGCACCTTCCTGAGTGCGACAAGCAAGAAGACAAGAGCCAGATCCCCACGCAGCCGGTTGCGCACAGTCCCGAGGCAAACGGAGAGGGCAAACCCACAGCAGGCAGAGCCGCCACTCCAGGTCTTTCCAGCTGACTTCTAGGGAGAAGGCCCCACAAAGCACCCACACCAACTGGAGGAAGATGCCCGGCCTGACCACCCATAAGCCAGCGCTTCCCAGGAGAGTGCCCCCATGTAGGTCAGTCCGTGACCCAACCTCCACAGGACAGGGGTCCCCAGGAAAGGGGTCTGGCGGCACCTGCCCTTACCAGCTCAGCTCCCCAACCCGGCTTCTATTTCTCTTTCAGGGCAAGCTCACGCTTGGGGCCCAGCTCTGAGAGCCAGCAGCCCAGGCCTCACTCGGGCCTTTGTTCTAGGGCGCACACAGCGGGCAGGGCCTTGCCAGCCCCTGAGGCAGGCTGGGGCCCACAGGGTGGGAGAGCACTCCCCATTCCTCACCGGAGCCTTGGTGGGAGCGCCTTAGGGTGGGAGTGCCTGGGGAGCGGCGCGGGAGGGCACACCCACTAGGTGGGACACACGCCCAGAGTCTACTGTCCCGCTCTAGCGACCCGGCGGGCCCCGGTTCACACCGGCCGCGATGACCCGCCCGGCGGGAGCCCAGGCACCGCCGCCCCGGGAGATGGGGAAGGAGAGAGCCTGGGGCAGGAGGGGAGCGAAGTGGGACGGCTGGGGCCTTCAGGACCGGCACGCGGGGCTGGGCCAGTGGGGCTCGCAGAGGGCAGGGCGGGGAGCGGCCGGAGACGCGGGCGGGCGGGCCGGGGTCTGCAGCCGCGCTCGGTCCGACCGCGTGGTGCGGCGTGGCTCACCTGGGCGCGCGCAGCGCGGCAGGGTCGCGGCGGTCCAGCACGCCGGGCACGCAGCTGGTGAGCTCGGTCCAGTCGGCGTGCAGCCCGCAGCTCCAGCCGGTGGAGAAGCGGGAGAAGAGCCAGGTCTCGCGGCGGTTGGGCCGGTAGCAGGTGCACTTCTTCTGGCCGGGCCGGCAGTCGCAGGGCACCTCGAGGCGCACGTTCTGCACGAGGTGGCGGCCGAAGGTGGTGCCGCCCGTCTTCTGGATGTGCAGGAACACGATCACGTCGTCGCCCTTCATGTCGAAGCGCAGCGAGCGCTCCAGCTCGCGCGCCGGGAAGTAGTACTTGCGCTCGTAGTGTGGGTCGGGCGTGGGGAAGAGGTCCAGGTCGTCGGGCGGCGCGCGGCCCGGGGCGCCGCGGCCCAGGCCAGGGCCCGCGTACTGGTAGAGGATGAGCATGAAGCACGCCGAGCCCGCCACCACCAGCACGAAGCGGCTGGCGCGCTCAACCATGGTCCCGCCGCGCCGCCGCCGCATGTGTCACCATCGCCCGCGGGCGGCCTGCGGGCGGGCGCTGCTCCCTCCACCGCCGCGCGTTGGCCCCGCCCGGCTACTCGGCGCCCAGGTCGCGCGCGGAGGCTCGGGGCCCGTCCCCGCGCGGCGCCATGACCGCTCTCCGCCAGCCCGTCCGCCGCCGCCGCCGCCGCCGCCGCCCCGCAGCCCTCACGGCGCCGCACGCCGAGGAGACTGCGCAGCCCCGCGCGCCGCGGCGTCCGCAGGCGCCCGCCCCGCCCTCCGCCCGGCGGTGCCTCTTGCCGTCGCCGCCCGCGCCGATCCTCGGCCCCGCCTCCCGCGCTCGCGGTGCTGGGCCCAGGCTGTGCTCCGGAACCTTCTCTGGCCTCGGCGGCCTGTCCGAGGCCGGGGGTGGGGCGGGGAGGGGCCGCTGCCCGCGGAAAACCGTTTCCGCGAGCAGGGTCTTGGAGGGCTCCTGGGGGACGTGATGCGGGAGCGGCGGCTCTTGGAGCGGGAGGGCGTAGGCGGGTCTCGCCGTTTCCCCTCTGGGAGGGCGCCCTTGGGGGACCCGGCTGCGGCTGCGCTGGGACTGCCCCGCCGCGAGACGCTGCTCCTCTTTGGTGTGCATCTGTCCTCCAGGATTATAACCCGAATGAAAAGGCTGTAAAAAATTGAGCCAATAGCTACAAATTGCAGAGTCCACAAAAGTCCCTCTGGGCCTGTGAAGGGCTCCGCAGGTGCCTTGCCTGCCGAGGTTGGGGGGGCCTGCCCAGCTTCCCTGGTGCCCCATGAGGAGGCTGGTGTGCGGGGCCCTGCGTGGCCCCAGCGGGTCAGCACGATGGGCCTTGTGTTTTGACTCCAGCCAGAGTGGCCCCTGGGAGGGAGTCCAGTTACCAGGTCTGGGTTCAAATATCCACACCACCCCTGCCAGGGGTCCTTGGTTTCTTTCTGTTGGGGTCCCTGAAAGCATGGGGGAGGGTTTGAAAGGGTTTATTGGGTCATTTATACCTCAGTGACACTGTCAAAATATATTAAATCGCACCACAAACTCCTGGAAGCAAACCTGGAGAACTGGAACAATCACCCTGACACCCCAAAACCCATGAAGATGTAACACTTGATTGAACAGCCGCTGGGGACAGAGGGTGCAGTGTCCTGAACACAATGAGAATGACTTAGAGATGGGAGGGGGCTGCACAAGTGGCTGGCACCAGCGTGGCAGGAGATGCCCGCCTCCACCTGCAGCCACTTGACCTCCTTGGGCTGAGTCCTGGGGAGTCTCCCTTCATGGCCTGGAGGCAGAAGGCCAGGCTGGAGGCACAGCGGGTCTTGGTCAGCCTCAGGCGTCTTTACCTAGATGACCATTCTCTGCCAAATGGTAAATTAGAGCGGAGGCTGCTCTCCATTAGGAACTCCTGTAGGCGTGTCATTCCTAACTCATCAGCAAGACTTCGGAGTAAACTATGGCATCCATTTTGCAGAAAGGAAAACAAGCTCCGATGGGGTGAAGGCCCTGGTGAACGTCACATGGCTGGCTGGTGGTCTCCCTCGGGCCCAGGAGAGCAGGGTGGATAAACCCCAGCTAAACACTTCCCCATGGGCACCACTGCCCCAAGCGCTAAAGTCTGGGTCCAGCATGGAGCCCACAGGGTCCACCAGGGCTCCAAGCTCCTCTCTTGTGAGAGAGTCACAAAGCTGAGATTCTGATCTTGGGTTGCCTGGCTCCAGAGCCTGACCCTCTCCTCCCTCCCCCACCCCGCACGCTCCCCTTGCCCCATGCAGGGCCGATGCTGGGGTGGAGGCTGTGAGAGGTTTTAGAGGGGCCAGTCCTCAGCTCCTACCAACCATCTCTGCTGTCAGAAAGGGCCGTGGCCCCCAGTGCTCATGAGGAAGCTGAGTGTTATCAGGAGGCCAGTCTCTGGCCCCACCATGTGACAATCACTGTGCCAGTGGGGAAACCGGGAAGAACAGCCCACACAGGGTCCCAGTGGGTGGCTGGCCCTGCCAGGAGCCCAGCAGCTGAACCCCAGATAAACAGCTCCCCCAGGGGAGCTGGTAACCAACTTCATCCCTGCCGGAATGGCTCTTTCTGTAGTCCTCTTAGGATAAGAGGACGTCCCGCTTTTGGTGGGACCGTCCTGATTTTTAACAGTTTGTCCCACGTCCTGCGGCGTTTTAAAAAAGTCCCGATTACTCTTTGTAATATTTTAAGTAATAATAAAAAAAGAAAAAGAAAAAAAAAAGACCCCCCCTGCCCCCGTCAATGGTGTACCGCTTTAAATCTGGCCACCTTATCTTAGGAGGGAGCAAAGCTTCCCAGTTGGCTGTGGAGTTTTATCCCGTTTCCCCTTCGATCTGAGTGCTGCCCAGCATTCTGGCCCAGGCTGCAGGCAGCTTCCTCCATCACAGAGTCAAATCAGATGAATCACAACTCCTCACCAAGTTGCTTCAACAGGTGGAGGCAGATGGCAGGTGGGTGCCACCTCCCCCCGCCCCCCGGAGGGGTGGGGAGGGAGCTCTTACAGGGTCCTCTCCCATTGAGCCTCAGTGTCTCTCCCCGAAAACGGGCAGGAACACACATTGCAGCACAGGCCAGTGTGGATCTGAGGTGAGCAGACAGGGTCCCCTGGTCCTAGACTGTATCTAATCTAATAAAAGAATAATATGCAAATCGGTATCACTCCACTACACTTAAGCCACGCCCACCAGCCAATCAGATCAACTATATGCAAATTAACCCAGCCAAGATGAGGGCTGGCAGCCACGGAGCTGGAACAAGCAGGAGGCTTGCCCTGGCAATGGAGGAAGCTAAGGTTCCCGCCTGCCTTGGTCAACTGTGGCCTCTGCTCAAGGCAACAAAGTTTCAATTATAGAAGGAAGATAAACCCCAGATACCTGCTTCCAGCCAGCTTGGGCTCAAGGAAGTGCTGGGAGCCTGGGTTGTCAGGGGCAACCCAACCTCGGCTCTGGTTAAAGCAACAAGGTTTCAATTATAGAAGATAAATAAATCCCAGATACCAGCTTCCAGCCAGCCTCGCTGGGAGCTTGGGTGGCTGTGGGCTGTGGACAGCCTGCAAACAGCCATCAGCCCCTCACCCAGGCTGACCAGGCACCCCAGCAGGATCCCCTCCCTGAAGGGGCTGTGGCCAGCCTGCAAACAGCCCTCAGCCACCCACCCAGGCTGGCCAGGAGTCCAGCGGGACTCCCACCCTGATCCAGGACACCCTGATCCAGGCCACCCTTCAGGGCAAACCAGCCTGCCCCACACCCATGCACCAGGCCTCTATCCTATATAATAAAAGGTAATATGCAAATTACAGCAGAACCACTGGGAATGACTGGTCACTATGATGCACACTGACCACCAGGGGGCAGACACTCAATGCAGGAGATGCCCCTGGTGGTCAGTGCACTCCCATAGGGGGAGCTCTGCTCAGCCACAAGCCAGGCTGATGGTTGCCAGCACAGTGGTGGTGGCAGGAGCCTCTCCCACCTCCTCAGCAGTGCTAAGGATGTCTGACTGCAGCTTAGGCCTGCTCCCTACTAGCAAATGGAACTCTGAGGGCTCCCGGGCTGCCAGAGGGATGTCTGACTGCCAGCTTAGGCCCAATCCCCTGGGGAGCGGGCCTAGGCCAGCAGGTGGACATCTCCCGAGGGGTCCCAGATTGCGAGAGGGCACAGGCCGGGCTGAAGGACCACTGGCCCCCCCTCCCCAGTGCATAAATTTTTGTGCACCAGGTCTCTAGTATGACTATAAGGAGGCTAAATGGTTTGCTGCCTGGGTGCTCTGAGTTCAGGCAAAAGCAATTGCAGCTCTTGTGCTCTGTGACTATCTTTGTCTCCTAAACACACACTTTGATGCATCCATCTTATATAAAAACTTTGAAATTTTAACCCTGCTATTTCTGGCTTCTGGCTTAAATAATAAGGAAAATAAGACATTCAGAAGAGGAAGGGGGACACCGAGAATCAAGGATTTGATTCTAGGAGAAGACCAGTAGGGAATGTAGCCTTTAACCAAGGTTGAGCTAATTAAAGAAAGAACTCCCTACGATGGATAGCAGCTGCTCTGCCTTCAGAGAGATCCCCCCATAGATTAGCACCTGTTTGTTAGCAGGCAGAAACCAGGACAAGCAGAAACTCCCTAAACCGCATGATAAAGTTTTGAAGTTTTTCATCCTTGCACCCTAGTTGATCTAAAGCTTTGCTTTCTGTGTGTATTCACTAATCAATCATTGCCAAATCCCCCTGCGGGGATAAAAGGGGGCTTGCTGCAAGTGTCTGGCGCTCACGCCGCTCGCTACTGTCAGCGCAGCGTGGGCCCGCACTCGAGTGTGTAATAAAGGCTTCATAAAACTTCAGTTTGGCTCTGGTGGTTGTCACTCCTGGGGAGCCCATAACAACTTGATAAATTCTTTCATGTGTAAACTTTCCCTGATGCCAGAGACAAAGAAAAGAACCCGCTAGCGGTAGAAGGGCTCCGAGACACACACACACACACACACACACACACACACACAGAGTCTGGAAGGAGGAAAGGTTTTAGGAGTGAAAGGGGATTTGCTTTAAACCTAAGGAGCCTCAGAGCCCAAATGCAGCTTTCTCTCCCTCCTGCCCTTCTGCTCAGAGTCCGAGAACCCAGAGATCAACCAGAGAGCCTCGAGGGCTGCAGTCCCAGGCGAGGCGGGCGAGGGCAGCACCGCGGGGCCGCTCTGGCCGGCCTGTGGCTGCCCAAGGGCCGCGGGGCGCGGGGTGTGGGTGCAGGTTGCCGGGTCTGTCCTCGCAGCCTCCCCCAGGGCCGCCCTGCTGACCCCGCGGGTGGAAGCGGGGCTGGTAAGGGGGCAGACTTTCCTGCGGGAGGCGCAGACCCCTCCGGGGCCGCCCTGCAGGACCCGGTGGGGAGCGGGGCGGGGGCGCCTCGTGGCCGTCGGGTCTCACCTGGGAGGCCCGCTTCGCCAGCGTCTCCACGTTCGCCCTCCCACCCCCCGTTCTCCTGCGAGGTCTCCACGACGCCTTCGTCCCCGCGCGTTTCCAGGGAGGCCCGCCTGCTCCAGGCGCCCTCCCGGCTCCCCTTCCTCTGGGACTCCTGGGCTTCGGAGGAAGCGCCGCCGCTTGCCCCGCGGGGCCTGTAGTGTGGTCGGTCCCAGGTGATAAGGGGCCGCCAGGGCCCTGCTGCCCCGCCCCGAACATTGAGGGGCCCAGACCCGGGGGCGGGGAGCGCAGCTCTCAAGGTCCGGGCCTGAGCCGCGCCATGGGCAGAAGGCAGAAGGTAGAGGGCGCAGCAGGGCGCCCCTGAGCTGTCCCAGCCGAACCTCCCTCTGCTGGCCGGGCCCTTCTCTCTCTTCCTCCTCCCTTTCTCTCCGGCTGCGTTTCAGTGGTTCTCAACCTTCCTAATGCCGCAGTTCCTCATGGTGTGACCCAACCATAAAGTTATTTTCGTTGCTACTTCATAACTGTAATGTTGCTACTGTTATGAAGTGTAATGTAAATATCTGATATGCAGGGTGGTCTTAGGGACCCCAGTGAAAGGGTTGTTCCACCGTCAAAGGGGTCAAGACCCACAGGTTGAGAACCGCTGGTTTCAGGTCTCCTGAAATCCGTTGGGAGAAGGTGTGAGCATAAATAAAGGACAAGGACAATCAGAGCAGTTCAGATGGAAACACCGTGGCCCTGGCCTTCCACCTGCCTCCAGGCCGAGGTGTGGGGCCTGCCCTCAGGGAACAGGGCGCTTCCCAGCCCCGCGGGGCCCTGCCCCGACCTGCGTGGGTGGCTGGCAGGACCCTTGGCCCCGTCTGGGGCCTGGGCTCCTTGTCCTGCATTGGAGTCTTGTCTGGGTCCCGCCGGGCCCACTGAGCGTCCCAGTGGGCAGGATTGTAGACAGGGCAGGTCCTGCCAGCTGGGGGTGGGGGGAGGGCGGACAGGCATCTGTGATCCCCAGGCACTGTCCCCTTTCTCTCACTGGGCCTCTCCCCAAGGGAGGGGCCTATG
>PVJC01009165.1:0-46563 GCA_004026665.1 Murina feae | reverse complement strand
GTGCTGCCATGAACATAGGGATGCATATGTCCTTTCTGATTGGTGTTTCTGGTTTCTTAGGATATATTCCCAGAAGTGGGATCACAGGGTCAAAAGGGAAATCCATGTTTAATTTTTTGAGGAAACTCCATACTGTCCTCCATAGTGGCTGCACCAGTCTGCATTCCCACCAGCAGTGCACGAGTGTTCCTTTTTCTCCACATCCTCTCCAGCACTTGTCGTTTGTTGATTTGTTGATGATAGCCATTCTGACAGGTGTGAGATGGTACCTCATTGTTGTTTTGATTTGCATCTCTCGGATGATTAGTGACTTTGAGCATATTTTCATATGTCTCTTGGCTTTCTGAATATCCTCTTTTGAAAAGTGTCTATTTAGGTCCTTTGCCCATTTTTTGATTGGATTGTTTGTCTTCTTTTTGTTCACTTGTATGAGTTCCCTATAAATGTTGGAGATTAAACCTTTATCAGTGATAACATTGGCAAATATGTTCTCCCATGTAGTGGGTTTTCTTGTTGTTTTGCTGATGGTTTCTTTTGCTGTGCAGAAGCTTTTTATTTTAATAAAGTCCCATAAGTTCAACGCAATCCCCATTAAAATACCAATGGCATATTTTACAGACCTAGGACGAACTCTCCAAAATTCATCTGGAATAAAAAAAGACCTCAATATTATGCTTTTATTAGAGTAGATTTGTAGAACTGAGCTAAAGAAAGTAAACCAAAAAAGAGAGAATGTGTCCTGAATGGTTGCTCAGTGGTTAGAGCATCAGCCTGTGCACCAGAGGGTCGTGAGTTTGATTCCTGGTCAAGGGCATGTACCTGGGTTGCAGGTCCAATCCCTGCACCCCCTCACTATCTGGGTATGTGTGGGAGACAACCAGTTGATCTGTCTCTCTCACATCCATGTTCTAATCTCTCTCTCTGCCATTTCTCTCCCTCTCCCCCTCCCTTCTACTCTCTCTAGAATCAATGGAAAAAAATATCCTCACTCCCTGAGTAAGATTTTAAAAAGAGAGAATGTGAAAGTGAAAGAGAAAATGCAGTGAAAGAAAAAGTGCAAGCATGTGCCCACTTGTACACACATACATTTCCTGTTTGTATAATGAAATGCTGAGTATGCTTCTTCAAAACTCTTCCATTACTCATTCCTTGAATTTCTCTTTTTTCTGCCTATTTGACCCTTTGGGAGAATAAGAACAGGTGACATGTATATACACAGTAGCTAGTAAAGTTCATTTTATATATAGGGAATGAAACTAGCACATCTTTTGAGGAAAAGGGCTCACATACCTTCTTTTGTATCTATATATGTTAAACATGTTAGAAGCTTGGTGAACCATGAAGACACACTAACCTTCACTTACAGACATCTAAATATGGACATATTATTTCCATCCTTTCTAGTAGTGGAGTCTCGAGATTCAAGGCAATACAATTGTTTCCAATCATTTTTCAAAGGCATAGTTATTTTGTGAACAATGATGATATAAAGCTTTGAAATATTTGAAGAAAATCTTGCCTTAAAGTATTTGAAATATTTTCCACTTGAAGTACTAAATTGATTTAAGCCATTGAACATCCTATGACACTTCAAAATATCTTAAATATTTGTAATATGAAGGAGTGGCAGTGTCTCATTGCTTTTGTAGTGTGTTGATTAGCCAAGCATTATTGTCCCTGAAGCATCTCACATTTGTTCCAATTGCTCCCCACTGCTTTTCTCATACTCAAATCTTCCCATTATTCAAATCCCACAGTAGTTCCCACCTCCTCCATGAAACTTATTGTTACCACTCATGCCCATGAAGATTTCTTCCTCTTGTGAACTCAATACTCCCTGTCTATAGCTCTTATTCGGCACCTAACTTATAGCTTGTCTGGTAGCATAGTGTTTTGTTGTTTAACTCTTTAATTGTTTATTTTTCCACAGATGGGTGTCTTGTTTTGCGAGCTAACCAAGTTTTCTTGTTGTTAGGGACCTTTTTTCTAATACTTTCCTAGCACTGAAGAAACGAATGAATGAAGAATTAGGTAGTTGTAGCAATACATTGACCTTTGTAGGGACAACTGTTGAGAACTGGTAGAGAATGTTACAAAGTTAGTTTCTTAAAGAAGCAACCGGTGTGAAAATAAATATAAATCTAGGCAAATCTGGGACATGACACAAAAGTTTAAGTAGTGCATACTTTTCATTCACTGTTTGCAAATATTTTCATAATTTGCAGTGGATAATGACTAATGATGTGAGGGTGTGATTGAGGATATATTTATGCTTGACCTGCATACTGATCCATGACAGACATGGCCAAATGGCTCATTTTTACCATCTTTATAATCAATATTAATTTCTGTAGCTGAATCCATTATGTGATGAGTCCTATTGGTTGTTTATACAATCCTAGAAAACAGGTGGTAGATACCTTGGTCTGTTAGTTCCACACATATGGATGTAGTCTTATATTCTGAATGACAAGATAACAGTCTACAGCACTGCTATGCTTTTTAGTAGAGTAGAGTTGATCTGCTTCAGGGGGAATCAGGAAAACTGGAGTTTTTGTCCTTTTATAGGGCCCAAAGTAGTAGGAAAGCCTGGAGCCCCTATAATCTTGTGAAATACTTTTTGGTCCAGAGATTACTTATCCAACACAGAAACCTGAGAGTCACTCTCAGCTCTGCCCTTTTTCCTGACTCATTTAATCCAATCAGGAACCAAGTCCAATGCAGTCTAGCTTTATAGCATCTCTCAAATCCATGCTCTACTCTTACACTTATTGCTACCTTGTTTCAGAATTTTCTATTTCATCAAGATTAACTTTTTCCTCTGAGGTTTGACAGTCTGATTGATGCTTCTCTGTCTCTGGATCTGTTTTTGTTCATCAGTTTATGGACACATATGTAATACCTTAATCAATAAAGAAATTTAAAAAAGAAATAAAAAAGATTAAGTTTTCTCCTGTCTACAGTCTCATCTACTTTGCTAATATATTTTCTTCTTTAATTTTTTTTATTGCTTAAAGTATTACAAAGAGTGTTAAATAAGTCTCCATTTTTTTCCCTTGACCTTCCTCCCTCCCCCATATTTTCAAAACTGTTTGTTAGGGGATCATGTTATTCCTGCTTAAAATGCTTTCATGACTCCCATTTTAAATGATAATATTTTTAGGATTGCACCCAAAGCATTCAATTACCTGGTCTCTGCCTATCACTTCAGACTCATCTGTGGAAGATTCCATGTATTTTTTGCCACATTGAATTAGATCTTTCTGGATGCACCATGCTGTTTCATGCATCTATGCCATTGAACACACTTCTCTTTATAATTGGAATGCCATTCCCCCCCTGTTATCCCAACCCAAAAAGGCTCTGAGCAAGTAGTGCTTCCTAGTTGAAGCTTTTCCTGACTAATCCTCTGTTATCTGTGCCTCTTCTACATCCTATACAAACTTGTATCTTAGCAAGTCAGACATCCCTCTCAAAATCCTGGATCGCTGGCTCCTAATCACTCACGTGCCTGCCTGCCTCATTGCCCCTAACAGACACCCCTACCAGCCTGATCACCCCTAACCACCTCTGCCTGCTGACCTGATCACCCCTAGCTGCACTCTCGCTGGCCTGGTCCCCCCCTCCAGCTGCCCCCCCACCAGTCTGGTCACCCCTAATTGCCCACCCCTGCCAGCATGGTTGTCCCTTACTGCCTCCCTGCCAGCCTGGTTGCCTCCAACAGCCCCTCTGCCAGTCTGGTTACCCCTCACTGCCCCCCTTGCTGCCCTGGTCGCCCCAACTGACCCTCCTGCCAACTGGTTGCCCAACTCAGCCTGTTTGGTCATCCTTTCAGTTGTTTCAGATGTGACAGCCCCTAGCTCTTTATATATATAGATATGATTTGCAAATATCTTCTCCATTTTGTAGGTTGCTTTTCACTCTGTTAGGTTCCTTTCCTGTGCATAAAGCATTTAGTTTGATATAGTCCCATTTGTCTTTTTTTGCTAGAGATGCTTGTGCTTTTGGTGTCAAATCCAAGAAAGCATTGCTTTTGATCAGCGATTTTCATCCAGTGTGCTGCAAGAATCTTTAAAATGTGCAATGCCTGACTGTTTAGTCAGGGGCACTGACCTCTTTTCCCTTAGACTGTCAAATAAAAATATGACAACAACCAACACAACAGTAGTAATCTGATATGAATGCCCTGTCTTGAACTGTAAATATATAGGTCATATAATAAGATTGCATCTAATTAGTTAATGCTTGATACCAGAAATCTTTTCATACAAGTATATGCACCTCATTTTTTAACAGTCACTTTGGGTAGGTAATTACTGTTTATTTTTTTCAGTAAATCAATCAGAACTATCCCTATATTTTTGTCATATCAGCAAAATATATATGTTTTGGTGTGCTGCAGAATTTTAGTAATTAGTTTATTGGGCCTTTTATTTTAAAAATATTTTTATTAAAGGTCTTTATAGAACAACATGCAGAGTCCAGATCCAGCTGTGAATGAGACCCTGTTATGCAGTGGTTATTGTCTGGGCATGGCAGGAGGCTCTAGCTTCCCACCCCTTTGTTCTGAGATGGAGGTGGGCAGTATCTCATCTTTGGGTTCCACAGTGCTCACGTGGTCAGGAAGGAACTTCTTAGGGCCTCTCTTACTACTTGGGTCCCAAGGAAGCATGGTCTTCATTTTGATGCCCAGCACACACTGCCTGAGTAGCACAGGGCTCACGGCGGTGTCAACATAGTAGTTAACAGGGTCCCCATCAGACCATTAACAAACTTCATGGATTTAGTTCTCTGTCCTCAGTGTTTCCCAGACACCATGACCTTGCAGCCTTTGGCCCTACTCTCCACAATGAGCTGCAGCATGCCATAGCAGGCCCTCCACACAGCAAGGCCTCCTAGAAGTTGTAATGCAGAGATTCTGTCAGGGCAATGGCACATACTAGTAGACCTCTTGTGGCCACAGTTTCATCATAAAAATCTACACTGCTCTCAGGGTTACCAAACCTCTTCTGAACTATGACAGTCAGTTCCCATAATTGTTGGCCTGTTTCACCAAGAACATTCTGCATCTCGGTGGCCCAAATAATAATTTCTGTCTTGGTTGGTGTAACTTGGACCTCAACTCCAGAGTAGCCATCTTCAGCCAGCTCCTGAGTGAGAAACTTGTTCAGTTCAGCTTTGAAGATGCCATCAGCAACAAACTTCCTTTTCTTAGAAATGTTCGCAGCCATCTTGCTGCCCTGCACCATGAAAAGGAAAGTAGTTTGTTTGCCATGAGATGGAAAAGGTTGAAAATTGCTGCTTTAGGCAAATATCATGAAGCTTTGTCCCTGTGTTTTCTTTTAAGTTTTACAATTTCAGGTCTTACATTTAAGTCTTTAATCTACTTTGAGTTGATTTTTGTATATGATGTAAGATAAGAGTCCAATATCATTCTTATGCATATGGATATCCAGTTTTCCCAGTATAATTTGTGAAGAGAATATCCTTTCCCAAGTTTACATTCTTGACACCTTTATCAAAGATGAGTTGACTATATATACATGGGTTTATTTCTGAGCTTTTTCTATTCCATTAGTCTATATCGCTAGGTTTTGTTGTTTTGGGTAATAATATACTATTTAAATTACTATAGGTTTGTAATATATTTTGAAATGAGGAAATATGATGATTTCATCATTGTTCTTCCTTATCAAGATTGCTTTGGCTATTCAAGTTCCTTATATTTCCATATGAATTGGTGTGGGTTTTTTTCTATTTCTGTAAAAAAAATTGCCCTTGTGATCTTGATATTGATTGCATTGAATCTGTAATTGTGCCAGGTAAAAAAGACATTTATGATAAGTCTTCCAATCTATAAGCATGGGATAACTTCCTTTCTTTGTGCTTTCTTTAATTTTCATCAATGTTTTATCATTTTCAGCCATAGAAATCTTTCACCTCCTTGTTTAAGTTTATTCCTAAGTGTTTTATTATTTTTTTACTATTGTAAATGAGACAGTTTTCATAATTTCCTTTTCAGTTGGCTCATAAGTCTGTATCAAACTAACTGATATTTATATGTTCATTTTGTATCCTGTAACGTTATTGAATTCATTTATGTTATGTAAAAGATTTTTTTTGTGGATTCTTCAGAGTTTGCTACATACATGATCATGTCATCTGAAATCAGATCATTTTACTTTTTCCTTTCCAATTTGGATACCTTTTACTTATTTTTTTCCTTGCCAATAGCTTTGGCTAGAACTTCAAGTACAGTGTTTAATATAAATGATGAGAGCGGGCATCTTTGCTTTGTTCCTGATCTTAAAATAAGTACTTTAAGTTTTTCACCACTGAGTATCATGTTAGCTTTGGGTTTTTCTTATATGGCCTTTATTATAATTTATTGAGACAAATGAAAAGGAAATCACAACATACCAAAATTTATAGGAGATAGCAAAAGCAGTACTAAGTAGAAGTTTATCACAATGAATGCCTACTTTAAGAAAGATCTTAAATGAGCAAAGTAACTTTACATCTCAAATAACTAGAAAAATAAAAACAAACAAATCCCAAAGTTAGCAGAAGCAAGTAAATAAAGATTAGATAAATTAAATATAAAATAGAAATATATTTTTAAAAATCAATATAACTCAGTTCTTTTGAAATGATAAACAAGCCCTTTGCTAGTCTAAATAAGAAAAAGGGAAAGAAGACATAAACAAAATAAAAACTGAAAGAAAAGACATTGTAACTGAAATACAAAATATTATGAGTGACTACTATGAACAGTTATATGCCAACAAATTGAACACCTTAAAGAAATTGAAAATTTTCTAGATACAATCTACCAAACTAAATTATGGAGAAATAAAATGTCTGAACAAACCAATAATTATTAAGGAGATTAAATCAATAATCTAGACTTTCCAATAAGTCCAGCCAGTTGTGGCTCAGTGGTTGAGCATCAACCCAGGAACCAAGAAGTCACTGGTTTGATTCCAGGTCAGGGCACTCTCCCAGGTTACCCCAGGTTACAGGCTCGATCCCCAGTGGGGGGCATGCAAGAGGCAGCCAGCCAATGATTCTCGCTCATCATTGATGTTTCTTTTTTATCTCTCCCTCTCCCTTTCTCTCTGAAATCAATAAAAATATATTATTTATATTTTTAAAAAACCTTTCAATAAAAAAAAAGCCCAAGAGCAGATGCTTCACTGGCAAATTCTTCTGAAGATTTAAATAATTAACACCAATCCTTCTTAAACACTTTCAGAAAACTAAAGAAGAGGGAACACTTCCAAAGTCAGTTTATCCTGGGACCAATGCTGGACAAAGACACTAGAAGAAAAGGAAACTATAAGCCAATATCCTGCTGAACAAAAATGCAAAAATCCTCACCAAAATGCTAGGAAAGCAAATTCAATAGCATTTCAAAAGTATCATACACTATGGTCAAGTAGGATTTATCCCTGGACAGAAAAGATGATTCTACACACACACACACCAATTATTGTGATACACCACAAACTAATAGAATAAAAGATAAAAATCACATGATCATTTCAATAGGTGTGGGAAAAGCATTTGATAAAGTTCAACACACTTTCATGATAAAAACTTGCAACCAAATGAGAGTTATAGAAGGAATTTACCTCAACATAGTAAAGGACTTGTGTGTTACTGTTTTTTAATAGCATATCCATTCTTGTAGTTTAAGTCTCTTTGCTAAAATTGCCCATATATATGTATTTTCATGTTGTCCACCTTTTTAGTAGTGTCTTTGACATATAAACTTTGGTTGTTTTATGTTTCCACATCAGACCTGGTTCTATTAATTGTTCTGTCTCTTCATAATGGGTTGTTTACCTCCCTAAGTGTGGATATGTGTTTGCACCTCACAATCAATATTTGATTGCAGACCTTGTGTGTAAAACAATAGAGATCGACAAACAATCATCATCTTAACAGGGGACAGTCATCTCTATGTTTACTATTGCCCATAGCAATTAAATATTTAAATTGTTGCTACCGGTAATGTTAAAGTAAATAGAACTACTTCTATTGAAGAATATTATTTTTGTGCTGTGCTTAGCTAACCTTAAATAATTATGACCTTTTCATATTTATTTTACTTCAGTGTACATTGATCACAGAATTAGGGTCAAAATAAGTATTTCAGATCTAGTAATAAACATAATAGTACCTATAGCAAGGAGTAACTAAATGCAAAGTGACATTTGTGCTAAGATAGTTGATTGGCCTTTGCTAGTATACTTAACATTTAAAACAGAAAAAGTTTTAAGAAACTAGTAAATTGGGGGATTTTTACATGCACTATTTCAATTTCTCTTCTTAGCTCTTTTAAAATGGAAAATAATTCACTTATCATATAATTCACCCAATTAAGGTGTACAGTTCATAGATTTTTAGTATATTCACTGAGTTGTGCAACTATTACCATAATATAATTTTAAAATATTCTCATCTCCCCAACAAATGAGTTATAGCTAGCTGTTAGCTGTTATTCCACATTCCCATATCTCTCTAAACCCTAGGCAAACATTAATCTACTTTCTATCTCTATAGATTTGCCTATTCTGAATATTTCATATGAAAATGGAATCGTATAAAATATTGTCTGGCTTCTTTGACTTAGCATAATATCTTCAAGGTTTACCCAGGTCATATTATAACTCAAAACTTTATTCTATTTTATTGGCAAACAATAATCTAGTGTATGAATATTTCACATTTGTTTATCTGTTCATTGGTTGAAGGGCATTTGGATTATTTCCACCTTTTGACTATTGTGAACAGTGGTATCTCATAGTTTTGATTTGTATTTCCCTAATGATTAGTGATGTTCAGCTTGTTCATGTGTTTTCATTGCTTATTTGTATATATTCTTTGGAGAAACAGCTATTCAAATTCTTTGCCCAGTTTTTGGGGGTTTTTTTGGGGGGTTTTTTGTTTTGTTTTGTTTTGTTTTGTCTTTTTTATTGATTTTAAGACTCCTTTATATTCTTTGCATACAAGTCCCCTGTCAAATATATGACTGTAAATATTTTCTCCCATTCTTTCATTTTACCTTAAAATACAAAAAAAATAATTCTGTTGAAGTCTAATTTATCTATATTTTGTTTTTGTTGCTTGTGCTTTCAGTATTATACCTAAAAATTCATTTCTTAGCTGAAGGTCATGAAGATTTATTTCTGTTTTCTTCAAAGTTTTATTGTTTTAGCACTTTAATTTAAGTCTCTATTATCTACTTTATAATCTACTTTGAGTTAATTTTTGTTTGTGGTATGGCATAGGGATCCAACTTTATTATTTTGCATGTGAATATTCAGTTGCCACAGTACCATTTGTTAACTGTTCTTTCTTCAGTTATTTATCTTGACATCCTCTTCCCTTTTCTTTAATTCAAAGTGAGTGCACAAAATTAAAATCATAATGAGATATTTCCTCACACCTGTTAGAATGGTTACTATCAATAAATCAACAAACAACAAGTTTTGGTAAGGATGTGAAGAAAAGGGAACCGTTGGCACTGTTGGTGGGAATGCAAATTGGAGCAGCCACTGTGGAACATAGTATGGAGGTTCCTCAGAAAATTAGAAATGGAACTACCTTATGACTCAGCAATTCCACTACTGACTATATATACAAAGAAACTCAAACACTAATTTGAAAAGATATATGCATCCCCATGTACAGTGCATTGTTATTTACAATAGCCAAGATATGGAAGCAACCTAAGTGTTCATCAATAGACAATTGGATAAAGAATATGTGATACATATATACGATGGAATGTGACTTGGCCATAAAACATGAAATATTACCACTTGTGACAGCATAAATGGACCTAGAGGGTATTATGCTAACTGAAATAAGTCAGACAAATAAAGGCAAATACCATATTGATTTCACTTATATGTGGAATCTAAATCAAACAAAATAGAAACAGATTCAGATACAGAGAATAGACTGACAGTTACCATAGGGGAGGGAGGTTAGGGGGCTGAATGAGAAAGGTGAAGGGATTAAGAAGCAAAAATTAGTAGTTACAAAATAATCATAGGGATATAAAGTACAGCATAGGAAATATAGTTAATAATAACTATATATGGTGCCAATAGAAATATCAGGGGAACATTTTGTAAAGTATATAATTGTCTAACCACTTTGCTGCACACCTGAAATTAGTATAAAATAATATTGAATGTAAAATGTAATTGAAAAATAAAATTTAAAAAACACACAAAGTGAGTTCATGAGGTATATGGATTGTTAGAAAATGACAAAAGAAAATCTTATGTAGTGGTCTTTATTTTATTTATTTATTTAAATTCTCACTTGAGGGCATGCTTTTTTATTGATTTTAACAAGAGAGGAAGGAAGAGGGGGAGAGAAACATCAATGTGAGAGAGATTGGTTGCCTCCTGTATTCACCCAGATAGGAGATCCAACCCACAACCTGGGTATGGGTCCAACTGAGAATTGAACTTGCAATCTTTTGGTGTATGGGACAATGGTCCAACCACCTGAGCCACACTGGCCAGGGCTTATGTGGTGGTCTTTAGAAGCTAAACTTTAAGTTTGTTAAAGCTTCATATTTCTCATTAATGCAATATGATAATGAACTTAGTAATATACTCTTTCATTACAAAGTATTAGAAGGTATATATTACATTTTCAGAAAGTTTTTAACTTCACCATTTGAAAATATAAGCCACATGTGTGCTTCTTGGACAAATACTTACAAATGTGAATATATGGAAAGTTAACTTCGTTTTTAAATGCCTTTTCTCCTGAACAGTATGGGTTTAGGTGAAGGTGTCTTACTAGATGTGAACTAATACTACATTCTCTTTCATACCAATAAGTGAAGTAAATGAAAAAGATGCAGACAGAGACCAAGTGTGTTTTTTTTAAATATATTTGTATTGATTCAGAAAAGAAAGGAGAAAGAGATAGAAACATCAATGATGAAAGAGAATTCTTGATTGGCTGCCTCCTGCACACCCCACACTGGGGATCTAGGCCATCTGGTTCATAGATTAATGCTCAACCACTGAGCCATGCCAGCCAGCCAGCCAAGTGTTTATTTTAATAGGAAAAATTTCTGACTTATCAATTTTAAATAATTCCAGAAAAGAAGTGTCTGTCATGCTTTATCCTTTAGACATGAACTAACAAAAATGTCATATTCATTCTTTGAACCCCAGCTACTATTGTTCTAATAATAGGGACAAAATATCTTCCAGTTCTAATAACATTATAATGCTAGTATGAACCAAATGAAATATATAAGAATAATAGAAATCATCTAATATTTATTCCTTCGGTTTAGTTGATTTGACACCATGTTTTATTGTATTTTATTTTCCCATTACCATTTATCCCTCTATGTCCTCTCCATCTCCACTCCCTCATTTTGCACCCCTTCCTGCCCCCACAGTCACCACCTTGGTTTCTCTTCATTGTGTTGTAAGATTTCAATCCCCTTGAAATCAGGCTTTATAGGCTACAACTTTCCACAACAGTAATTATTATTTGTTTTGTGGCTAGTTTGGGAAGCTTACAAGTTCTGAAATGAGGAATCAAGAAATTTGAACTTGCAGAAAAATCATCTTGAGTACAATTCATTAGCCAAGATGCAAAAACGTTCATTCCCTTTTAAGTAAGTTGAGTTTTTACTCAAATAATGCAGTATATTAGTTTGTATGGCCATATGAAATACCCCAAACTGGCTTTCTTAAATAACAGTGGTTTCTTTTCTCAGTTTTAGAATCTGGGAGCCTGAGATCAAGGTATCTTTTGAGGCCTCTTTCCTTGACTTGCAGATGACCACTTTCTTGCTGTCTCTTCACACAGTTTTCTCTCTGTGTTTATATCCCTGGTGTATCTCCGTGTATCCTAATCTTCTCTTTTTATAAGGATAGCAGTCAGGTGGATTATGGCCTATCCTGAAAGCTGCATTTTAACTTATTTATTTCTTTAAAGGCCCTATCTCCAAATAGGGAACTGGGGGGTTAGGGCTTCAGCATGTGAATTGGGGATCGGGTAGGCATAATTCAGTCCATATCTTCTACCATATTATTTTACACATTTTGAGTTACTACAATTAGAAAGGACTTTGAAAACTTTAGTACAAGCCCCTCATTTTACAGGGGATAGATACTGAGGCATAGGGAGGTTAAGACATGTCCTAAGGCAAGCCACAAGAGTTAGTGACAGAGGGAAACTAGAAAACAGGTTCCCTGGTTCCAAGTTCCATACCCTTTCCACCATGGTATGTTTCTACTTTAGTTCATTTGATTTATTAATGTCTTTAATCTCTGTCTATCTCATTTAGGATATATTTTAAAATATATAAAATAGCTATTTTAAAACTATATTTTTATTTTCCTATACTCATTTTTCTCTACAATACATTTTGAAAGAAAAAACCAAGTGATTTTCTACTTAACTTCTTAACAGTTTTCCATTTTATACATACATTTTTATTCTTGCTTTGAAATAACAGGATCTTTATAAGATAACTGAACTTGCCCTCACCTGGAAAGACAAAGGACTAAAATCAAAGGAACCTTGGCATTTTTCCACCTTCTCAGAATCCAAGGTGGAAAAGAAGATTAGCTCAAACCTATACTTCTCCCCTTTGCACAGCCCTATCCTCTCCTTACAGTAGGAAGTCAAGACTTCTGGAAACTTTGATACACACCCCTTCTCTCCACTCACCCTGGAATTCCCCATCACTCTCTCCAAGACAATAAATATCAGTATTGAACTGGTGGTGAGAAACTGCCTGAATGTTCTTTCTTTAGCCAGAGGTATTTAAACTTAAACCTTGGAGCCTGGAAGGAAAGAAAATTCTGAATGCAAATGTTCCTTTCCTTCACTTGTAAATCTTCTCCACTCTGTCTTTTTAGAATGTAAATCAAGACAGAAATGGAAGAGATTTGAGATTATAAAGTGTAGGATGTAAACTCTGGAAAGATTCATTAAAATTAGTACTCTTCCATTTAAGGATTTACTTTTACTTCAACTAGTGGCTTAAGGTATTTTTCTTAATAGTCAGTTAGTTACCCCTGCGGACCAGGAAACACTTTCCTTTGTCTAACTCCCCAGGTGTTTGCTTCTTGAGAAAGGTATTTAATGACAAAAAGCATTCCTTTAAATGAGTCCCTTTGAGTAACATAGCCCCCATGCTGCCCACTCTTACTCTGCTGATTACTAAGATATCCTTCTGGTTAAGTCATCCCTGTGTGAAGACCTAAAAGGGCAGGGTTCCTCCTATATTGCCTCTAGTGCAATATATCAGAGCTTGATCTTGTTGCCCACTTATTCAGTACAAACAGAAATACGGGGAAGACACTAACATATTATAGATGTCTGTACCATTGAGGTACAAAGGCAATTAAATACATATGTTTCAAGCAGATATGTACAGTGCCATAATCTTAATGATTTTTGACTCTCTAAGAGATAAGAATATAGATTAAATTTGATTGAGATGATCTCAGACTGGATGTGAATGTGGGGATGAAAATAAGTACAGGACTATATTATTTAATCAATAATTTGGACAACATTCGATAATAAAACAGTGATTTCTTTTTTAAGATTATAGAAATTTCTGATTGGGACATGGAGTTTGGCTTTTCAACTAGAAGCTCCATTTAGAATATGGCTAAAATAATCTATCTATCTATCTATCTATCTATCTATCTATCTATCTATCTATCTATCTATCTATCTAAAAACCTAAGCAACCAAATGACCAAATGACTGAATAACCAGTCAACCAGTCGCTATGACACGCAATGACCACCAAGGGGCAGGCGCTCAATGCAAGAGCTGCCCATTGGTGGTCGATCCATTCCCACAACAGGAGCACCATTCAGCTGAATGATGGGCACCACACACCGGGCTCACAGCTGGCGAGCACAGCTGCTGCAGCGCAAGCCTCCGTGACACTGCACTATGGAACAGCAATGTCAGCAGGCAGCAGGCATAGAGGAGCCAGAATGGGTGGGATGAGGGGTCCAGGAATGCGAGAGGGCATAGGCCAAGCAGAGGTATCCCACCAGTGCACGAATCTGTGCACTGGGCCTCTAGTATAAAGTATAACATAAAGGTCCACTTTTATGTTTAAAAATTTTAGTTTTTATTTACTATTTGAAAAAAAGTTTCTCTCCTTCTAAAAGTGTTCTAAAGTACTATGAGGAAGAATTTATTGATTCATGCATATATCTATACTAGTGTGTGTGTGTCCCTTAGCCAAGCCTGCACCCTCTCCAATCTTGGATGCCTCAAGGTGTCAGGCCTAAATGGGCAGTAGGATATCCCTCTCACAATCCAAGACTGTTGGCTCCCAAATTCTTGCCTGCCTGCCTGATTGCCCCTAACCACTTCTGCCTGCCAGCCTGATCACCCCCTAACCACTTCCTTGCCAGCCTGGTTGATGCCTAACTGCTCCCCTGCTGGCTTGATTGCCCCTAACTACCCTACCTTGCTAGCCTGGTCAGCCATAATTGACCTTCCCTGCTAGCCTGGTCACCCTTAACTATCCTCCCCTGAAGGCCTGGTCCCCTCTAACTGCTCTCCCCTGCAGGCCTGGTTGCCCGCAACTGTCCTCCCCCGCTGGTCTGATCATCCACAACTGCCCTCCCCTGCAGGCCATCTTGTGGTAGCCATCTTTGACGAAATGAGGGTGGCCATATTGTGTGTTGGAGTGATGTTCAATTTGCATACTGGTTGTGAGTAATTAGCATATCAGGGGCTAATTAGCATATTCCCCTCTTATTGTGTTGGAGTGATGGACAATTTGCATACTGTTCATGACTAATTAGCATATCCAGTTGTGACTAATTAGTATATCAAGGATAATTAGCATATCCCTCCTATCCTATCTAATAAAAGAGTAATATGCAAATTAGGAATCACTCCATGACAAAGATGGCCACCCCCATGACCACAAGATTGCCGCCCTCATAGCCACATCCTGTCTAATAAAAGAGTAATATGCAAATTAGGCATCACTCCGTGACAAAGATGGCCACCCCAATGGCTACAAGATAGCCTCCCCCATAGCCACAAGATGGCCGCCCAGTCTGACTCAGCCCAACCACTGAAGTGGACAGATATGTTTGCCATGCAGGTGGCAGGGGAGGTAAGGGGTCTGAGGGGCAGAACAGGCTATCAGAGGGGGTTGGAGTCCCCTGCCCATGCCAGAGGCCTTCGCCAGAGACCTCAGGTATGGGCAAGGGTGGAGCCAGAGAACGGAGGGGGCAAGGGCAGAGCCAGTGATCAGAGGGGTATGAGAGTGCCCTACCCAAGCATAAGGCTGGACCAGAGGCCTCAGGCCTGGGCAGGGAAAAGGTCAGAGATTGCAGGATCCGTGGCTCCACAGAGCCAGTGATCAGAGGGGCAGGGTGGAGCCTGCAGTCACAGGGTCTGGGCACTGGTGGAGCCAGCAAAGCAGGAGTCTGGGTCCCCTGCCCAGGCCTGCAGCCTTGGCCAGAGGCTTCCAATGGGGCAAGGGCAGAGCCGGCTATGTCAGGGGGCAGAATCAGAGCTCGTGATTGCAGAGGCCTGGGCTCTGTGAAGCTGGCAATTGGAGGGGTTGGGGATCCTCTGCCCAGGCCTGCATCCTTGGCCAGAGGTTACAGGCCTGGGCAGGGGTGGAGCTGGGATTGGAGGGGAAGGGGAGAAGCCAGTGATTGGAGTGAGCTACAGAGGAAACACCTTTTCTTACCGCTCATTGGCTAGGCTCCCTGTATGCTACTGGTAATATTCTTAGTAACTTGGATAATAAGAATCCAAAAAGGTGATCTAGGGTTTTTCCACCACACTCCTGGAGAAAAGAAATGAAGGTCTGCTGCTGGAGGGCTAAGAAATGTCATATCCTGTCCTAGCCGGTTTGGCTCAGTGAATAATGCCTCAGCCTGCTGACTGCAGGGTCTGGATTCAATTCTGATCAAGGGCATGTACCTAGGTTGCAGGCTTCTCCCTCACCAGAGCCCAGTTCAGGGCTCATGCAGGAGGCAACCAATCAAAGTGTTCCTCTCAATATGTGAGAGGGGGCAGGCTGGGCTGAGGAACCCCCCCAGTGCATGAATTTTGTACACTGGGCTCCTAGAATAGGATAAAACTTAAGAGACCATCGCAACTGAATGGATGAACGAATAGGCTCCGTAGGGTGACCCGGCCCACACGAGGCCAGTGAGTGGTGATCAAGGCCAGCAGGCAGAGGTGGTTAGGGGTGATGAGGCTGGCGAGGGTTGCAGTTAGGGGCAATCTGGCAGTCATGCTGGTGAGTGGTTAGAAGCCAGCAGTCCAGGATTGTGAGAGGGATGTCTGACTGCCAGTTTAGGCCCAATCCAGTTATCACACTTTACCACTATATATATAAAAACCTAATATGCTAATTGTCCCTCCAACCATTCAACCAGTTGCTATGACATGCACTGACTACCAGAGGGCAGATGCTCTAACCGGTAGGTTAGCTTGCTGCTGGGTTCCAGCCGATCAGAACTGGGTGATTCAGGCCAGACATGCCCTGGAGCCCTCCTGTGATCCCTCCCTGGCTCCAATAGTGCACCAGTGGGGGTCTCTGGGCCTGGCCTGCGCCCTCTCGCAATTTGGAACCTCTCGGGGGATGTTGGAGAGCCAGCAAAGGACCTCACCATTGCACGAATCCATGCACCAGGCCTCTAGTATATACATAAAATGTCTTAACCATTCCTAACTAGTCTAATACTCTATTCATTAATTCCATACAATTATATAGCACTTTACATTCTCCAAAGTATTTTCACATAACATTCTTGTTTAATCCTTACATTATCCCTGTGAGTTTAAAATTTTTCTCTATTTTATAAAGATTATAGAAATTTCTGATTGGGGCATGGAGTTTGGCTTTTCAACTGGAGGCAACATTTTAAAACTAGGAAATAAGTGAGGTCATGTGGTATTTTTCTTTCATTGATTGGCTTATTTCACTTAGCATAATGCTCTCCATTTCCATCCATGCTGATGTAATACTTTAAGCAATGAAATAAAAAAAAAAAAAAACTAGGAAATAATTGGGCCTGAATTATTTTTCTAAGCTCCTAGCCCACTACTTTTGCATATTACACCCCAGCTATATTTGTTGCACAGTGTATCATAATGGAGCCAAACTGCCTGAATTTGAATCACAGATCTTTTACTTCCTAGTACTGTAACTTAGCTAAATTATTAAACCTCTCCATGCTAAACTTTCCCCATTTGAAAAGGAGAAGGATAATAGTACCTACCTCATAGGTACTGTTGTTGTAAGCATTAAATGAGTTGATATATGGAAGGTATTTGGAACAGCACCTTAAATAGTCAACATTATATTAGTGTTTGTTGCCATTATTACTTATATTATTATCATCCTTCTTATAATCAGCAGGGGCATTAATTTATAGCATGCTGGTTCAGATCACAAAGTCACTTAATGCTTATTACCTGGATTCAAATACAGACTCTACCATTGACAAACTGTAGGACTTTGGACAAGTTCCTTCAACCCTCTGTGCCTCAGTTTCCTCATAAATAAAATGCTAGTCACACACAGAAGGCTGCTGTGACTATTAAATGAGTTAATCCACATAACATTCTTAACCCAATGCTTGATGCATAGAACCCCCACTTGCCTTATTCCTAACATCTTGGCTGCAAACTGAAACCCACAAAGTGTCTGTATGGCAGTTGTGTAATGTATATGACATATGTAATTCATCAGTCCTCTATAATCTAATCACACAAGCCAGTGGTTTGGTTGTCATGGTAGTTCTTTGGAAGGAATGTATTTGTCATATAAAAAGTTATTTTCAGTCTATCAATGTGGTGTGGTAAAATGAGTCTTCACTGCAGAGCCAATTCCATTGCTGAGTTGCCTTTCAAGTGAAATTATGGAGCCTAGAGAAATTATTTTAGCAAAAGTAAGAAATAACTTCCTAGTCACACTTTTCTCTTTACTGTTTATGCTATGAAGTTTCCAGTGTATAGTGGAGTGGACCTACGCCTGTGATATATTATATTTAGGGATAAAAAGCATTTCTAGTTTCAAGAGTTTTCCAGATATATATATATATATATATATATATATATATATATAGAGAGAGAGAGAGAGAGAGAGAGAGAGAGAGAGAGAGAGAGAGTAATTTGCAAATTGACCCTCACTCCATTACACCTAAGCCATGCCCACCAGCCAAGCCACACCCACCAGCCAATCAGAGCAGCTGCATGCAAATTAACCCAGCCAAGATGGCAGCTGGCAGCCACAGAGCTAGAGCAAACAGGAGGCTTTTGTTGCACCAGCGACAGATGAAACTGCCTGCCTAGGCAACTCAAGGCAACAAAGTCTCAATTATAGAAGCCACGGAGCTGAAGCAACAGGAGGCTTTGTTTCCTGCCTAGTACTCTGCTCAAGGGAACAAAGTTTCAATTATAGAAGATAAATAAACCCAGAAATCTGCTTCCAGCCAGGCTCACTGGGACCTTGGGTCAATGGGAGCTGTGGGCAGCCTGAAAATGGCCCTCAGCCCCTCACTCAGGCTGGCCACAACCTCATGGGGTGAGGGTCCCCACTTGGGGGCTTGACCAGCCTGGAAACAGCCATCAGCCACTCACCCAGGCTGCCCAAGCACCCCAGTAGGGACCCAAACCCTGAAGGGGATGTGGCCAGCCTGAAAACAGCCCTCAGCCCCTCACCCAGGCTGGCTAGACCCCCATGGGGTGAGGGTCCCCACTGGGGGGCTTGGCCAGCCTGCAAACAGCCATCAGCCCCTCACCCAGGCTGGCCAGGCATGCCAGCAGGTGGACATCTCCCGAAGGGTCCCAGACTACAAGAGGACACAGGCCAGGCTGAGGAACCCCCCGAGTGCACAAAGGTTTGTGCCTCGGGCCCCTAGTATCCTATCTAATAAAAGAGAAATATGCAAATTAGGTGTCATTCCATGACAAAGATGGCCACCCCCATGGCCACAAGATGGCCATCCCCATAGCCACAAGATGGAGGCACCTATAGCCACATCCTATCTAACAAAGAGTAATATGCAAATTAACCGTCACTCTAAGACAAGATGGCGGTGGCTGGGACATGATGCTTGGCCGGGCCACTGGGGTCCGGAGCATGGAGACCCAGCCTGCAAGGCACCCGGCACCCCAGTGGCTCCGAGCCCTGCCTCGGCGCTATGATTGGAAGAGCAGAGACACAAACCTTCAAGTGGGCCTGGCACCCAGCAGCTCCAAGCCCCAGAGCCGTGGAGGCGCTGGGGCCACTGGGGCTACAGCAGAGACACAAATCTGCAGGAAACCTGTGGAAAGGGAGATAAACTATCATAACTTTATCTCTCTTTCCACGAGATGAGAAAACTGACCCTGATTTATTTAGTGATATTGCCTACACCTTTCTACAAGCACAGCGTATGTTATGACCACTCCCAGGAAAGTCTGCTCTGAATACTGTCTCAAGGGAATAACACCACTGTGGGGAAATCATCTAAGAAAGGAAACAAACTTTTGTTGGGTTTATTCTGAAGGTCAGAGAACATGCCACTCCAACATATGCTGTGTTGTTATATTGATGATCTTGAGCTGCAGATACTTGAAAAACAACAAATGCAAGGAGAGGCTTTCACTAAAGTCTCCTGATCTGCCTAAAATCGGATCCCCCCAAAATTTCCCTCGATGGGAAAAGTGTCATCAGCCAGTGAAGACTGACTCCTGTCACAGGAGACTACAAGTTGACATCACACCCACACTTTGTTACAAACTATCTCCTCACCCCCATTCATCTTTCTTAAAACTCATGTACTCTCCTTTAAGAGGCCTACATATCCCGTCCCCTTTCCCTAGGAAGAAGGTATTTAAATCTGGATTCTAAGCCACCTTGGGGAGTTATTCATTTTTCGCTGGGATCTCCCACATATACGCGAGGTACACATGTTAAAGAACTTTCGTATTTCTCTTGGTAATCTGTCTTTCATTACAAGGTACTCCGGTAAGAACTCAGAAGGGTAGAGGAACACTATTTTTCCTCCTCCATAATTCTATCTTGGGAAATCAAGTCCCAGGCTGAACAGTGAGTTTGGCTCAAGTGCCAAGCAGTCCCAGCTGAGGGGAGGGAAGCTTCTAGGGGGAAATCATTGATATTGGCATCAAAGTAGGACAGAGGCACATGCATGGTTGCTGGTGGGAATTTAAAGTGGTTCAACATTTTTGGAGGAGGATTTGGCAAAATCGATAGAAATGTTCAAGGTACATACAAGAGTCTTCTTCTAGGAATCTCATCTGCTGAGATAAAGCACCAGTGCATAAGCCCTGGTCAGAACCCAGGATGCTACTGCCGGCTCCCCTTCCACAATAAGAAAACCTGCTAACAACCTGCATTTTTAAGACAAGGTGGCATCTATACTATTAAACAGGTAACATGCTAATTAGACTGAACATCTTCCAGTCGACCTTCCGGATGTCGTTCTGGACAAAGCCATGGTGGCAGGGCTGAGGCAGAGGCAGTTACAGGTTATCAGGCAGGCAGAGAGCAGTTAGGAGGATCAGGCCGGCAGGGGAGAGCAGTTAGGGGGATCAGGCCAGCAGACAGGTGAACAGTTAGGAGCCAGCAGCCCCAAGGGTTCCTCGATTGGAGAGGGTGCAGACCAGGCTGTGGGACCCTCCCCCCACCCCGAGTGCACAAAATTTTGTGCACCAGATCCCTAGTGTGTATGTGTATATATATATTTGAAGTTAACTGAAAAATTAGATTTACTTATGGTTACTTTATAAGTAACTTTATTAGACCCTATTTATTAAGGGCATCCTCTGCATAGCTTCACAGGCAACCCTCAGTTTATTCCAAAATTTTATTTTTTAGGTTGGTTTTTTGGCAATTTCATGTTTTCTTGCAGAACCAATGTTACTGTGATGGGGAAGACCCCAGGTTAGTCCACAAAATTGGATTTAACCTGTGTTAGAACCAAAATCAGTACTAGTAATTAAAACAAAAAATATGTAATTGAATAAGAAGCAGCACATTGAATGCTAAAGCATGAGAATAGCAGAGGTAATTACATGTTAAGGATATAGATAAAGGCTTTGGGAGAGTTTTTCTGAAGAGCATTTCTAGGTATTTTCAGTGGACATTAGAATTTGGCACAGGTTTTATGTCTAGTTTCGCTTCAGAAAGGATGGCTTTCCTTTTCTTTGATACAGGTATTTCACTACTAGTGCTTTTATAACTATCAGTCACAACAATGGTAACTTAGGGTTCATGTATAGAACAAAGAGACTGAAAGACAGGTTATCTTTGAAGTACTAGGTATACCAGTTAATAATGCAGATTTTTTTCAATAAATGGAGTTACAAATATGTTGATATGTATGCAAATTTATACGTATGCTATTTTGTTGTACTGACAGCAAGCTTCAAAACTTCATATGTCAAACTTGCAGAAGGTGTTAATATCATAGATTTTTTTTATACTTAAAAATGTTAGATTTCATGCCAAAAAAGAGCATTTGCGGGAAGTTTTAATTAATTACTTTATTTTGAAGAAAAAGTTATCGTATACTTTAGGAAGCTTATGATGAACATACTCCATCTCAAGATACTTGTGAACACTGGTTTAAATGTTTTAAAAGTGATGATTTTGATGTGAAAGACAAAGAACATCAGGTCAACCAAAAAAAGTTTAAAGACCAACAATTATAAGCATTATTGGTTGAAGTTGCATATCAAACTCAAAAACAACTTGCAGAAAGATTAAACATTGCTCAGCAAACAATTTCCAATCATTTACAAGCAATGGGAAAGATTTTAAAGGAAGGAAAACGGGTGCCACATCAACTGAACAAAAGACAAAGGGAAAACCGAAAAGTCATCAGTAAAATGTTGCTTCAATGGCACGAAAGAAATTCATTTTTGCATCGAATTATGACTGCGATGAAAAGCAAATTTATTTTGAGAATCCCAAATGCACAAAATCATGGTTGATCCAGGTCAAACATCAACATCTACTGCAAGGCCAAATTGCTTCGGAAAGAAGACAATGCTCTCCGTTTGGTGGGATCAGGAAGGTGTGGTTCATTATGAGTTTCTAAAACCAGTTGAAACTGTTAATACTGATCGCTGCTAACAACAAATAATCAATTTGAACCACACTTTGATTATGAAACAACCAGAATGTGCCAAAAGACATGGCAAAGTAATTTTGTTCATGATAACGCACCAGCAGACACTTTAAAACCAGTTAAAGACACGTTAAAAGATCTTGCTTGGGAAGTATTAACCCACCTATCGTATTCACCAGACCTTGCTCCTTCAGATTACCACTTGTTCTGATTGATGGCACACACACTTTCTGAGTGGCACTTCAAAACATAGGAATAAGTGGAAAATTGGGTCTCTGAATGGTTTGTCTCAAAACAAAAAAAGTTCTATTGGGACGGTATCCACCAATTACCTGAAAGATGGGGGGAATGTGTAATTAGCGATGGGCATTACTTTGAATAAAACACCTTTGATGTTTCTCTTGAAATTATCGTGTTTTCTTTGATTACAAAATCTACCATTATTAACCGGTACACCTAGTAACTGGGCAAGAAAAAGGGGAAGAAAGAATGATTTAAAGAGGCAATGTGGATCCAATGTGAGCATATGTGATTCCTTAAGGTGTAGTTAACAAGTCACAGTGAGTGATGAGAGATGAGGGAGCACAACTTCTGCACAGGCTCCCAGAGGGAAGAAAGTTAGTTTTCCATGATACCCCAGCACCTGTTAAACTTCTATTCACACGTTCTTTCTATACTGCAGTTCTTCGCATGTGTCCTCTGTCCCCTGCTAAACTACCTCTTGTAGGGCAGAAATGATTTATTTTTCATCCATCTGCTTCCAAATATACCTAGCACATAGTAGGTGTAGAATACACTGTATATTTAAATGAAATTAGCCATGATCTCATAACTAAATCCATTTGCTTTTCTTTAGCCAGGGCATTGAAATCTTTAAAATTGTGTCTTCAGCTACCATGAAGTACATAATACTAGTATTTGCCAGAGATGAATTCAGAATTATAATATCCCAAATATAGAATTAAGAATACATTCATGGCTGGCTGCTGTGGCTCAGTTAGTTGAGTGTCATCCTGTGTACTGAAAGGTCACCGATTCGATTCCTGGACAGTGCACATGCCCTGGTTGCGGGTTCAATCCACGGGAGGCAACCAGTCAATATTTCCAATCGATTTTTTTTCTCGCTCTCTCTCCCACTCTCCCTCTCTCTCCATCTTTCCCTCTCTCCCTCTTTCTCTCTCTCCTTCTCTCACTCCCTCACCTTCTCCCTCTTTCTCTCCCTTCCTCTTTCTCTAAAATCAATAAAAACATATTTTTAAAAAGAAACCATTATGAATTGTCTGTCTGGTTACAGACATTCTCTTCTTCCCATTTCATGGGTGACAACTTTTACTCAGCCCTTCTTTCTGTATTTCCCTGTCTTGGGGTAGTGTTTGGTCAAATAGAGTCTGCAAATACTCCTTATGTGAAGCTTTGGAGGCTCCCTGATTGACAAGGCTCTGAGGAGATACATATAGCTTCCCTCAGGAATGCATAGCAGCATGCTGGTTCCAAAGAGGTTGTGTAGAGTTTGACTATTGATTCTTTGTCTTCCCTTTTGATTTCATTCTGTTTGACCATTTGCCTGATTCATTCCTGCTGGAGGCAAAGCCACATGCTGAACCATGGGGAACAGTCTAATGAAATCACAAGCTGCTCCCAATTTTAAATATTGCATGTCGGGGCAAAGGCAGAGTTCCTTTTCTTCTAAAGCTATAACGTTAAAAAAAAAAGTTCTGTTTGATATTTAGAGTTATTTGATCTGGCAGTTTAATAACTGTTGATGTTTTAATTGCTTCTTTAAAGAATTTCATCTACATTTCTAGGTTTATTTTTATTTTACTCTGAAGGAATGTCAATATTAGCTATCGCTTTGCTCAGTAAGTTACCATTGCAGGATCTGGGAATAAAGTTCACTAATTACTAGAGCTGGTAACTTCAGAATGTGCTGAGAAACTTGGCAGTTTTCCTTTTCCTGAGGAGACATCTCTTCCCGTGGAGCTAGCAATCATTTATAGTTCTAAATCAATTTTAAGTGGGTATTATACTTTCAAAATCAGCTTTCTGTGTTCCTTTGGAAAAGATTGAGGTCATTCTATTCTGGGTGAAAAGGGAATTTTAAATCACTCTTAGACAAATGTACAATTTTAAGATGTGCAAGCTGAAAGAGTCAGCTTATAATCTCATAGGCTCTGTCTTCATTTTTATTTGTCTATTCATATTCTCCTAGGACCAAATAGAATTCTCTCTTGGCATGCTACTTACATGTATGCTACTAGTCACTTGAATTCTCTGAACAAAATTACTTACATTTAATTCAAAGCTCTTTAGAGATGAACGGGTCTTCTGAGATCATCTTCTAGCCTCCTTGTATTTAGTAAAATGAGTGCTGGTTAAGCTCCCATCTTCCCTCTTGTGTTATATATTCTTTGAATTCTTTCCATTAACACTTAATGCTTACATGCTGAACTCAGTATGAAACAATTTGCTTCAGAAGACATGGTTCTTGGAGTTTTGTAGCTTACATGCTACAAACAGTGCCACTGATTTACTACATAGTAGCTTGCATATTTTCTCTTCTACAATTTCTCCCCACACCCTCACCACCGCCACCACCCCCCACATGCATACGTTTTGAGGAAATGAAAACAAATATTGCTAACATTTTTAAAAATATATTTTTATTGATTTCAGAGAGGAAGAGAGAGATAGAAACATCAATGATGAGAGAGAATCATTGATTAGCTGCCTCCTGCACACCCTACACTGGGAATCAAGCCCACAACTCAGGAATGTGCCCCAATTAGGAATTGAACCGTGATCTCCTGATTCATAGGTTGATGCTCAACCACTGAGCCATACCAGCCAGGCCAAATATCCTAAACATTTATTTTTTTGCTTTGAAGCAGCACTGTAAGAAGAGGCTTCCTTTTGCAGGGCATGCTTTATCCTTGTCAGGGATAATCAAGGGTTAAATTAAAGGACCAGCCAACTGAGTGATGACTGGGTCACTGGCTGGCATTGCTGGAAGAAGTGGTCTGAAGTACCAGTTGTATTATTTCCGTTGCCCTTTATTTTTCCCTGCCTTTATCCTCTCTAACACTAGGACTGTCAGACTTTAGACTTAGGTTTTAAGACTTTAGCCCTGGCCAGTGCTGTTCAGTGGTTAGAGCATCACCCCATGGACTGAAGGTCTCCAGTTAGATTCCCTGTTAAGGGCACAAACTTCGGTTGCAAGTTCAATCCCTGGCCTGGTCTGGACACATGTGGGAGTCAACCACTCTAAATGTCTCTCTCACATTGATGTTTCTCTCTCCCCCTCCCTCTCCTTCCCTTCCTTCAATTTCTCTCTAAAAATAAAAAAAATAAAAGCTTAAGACTTTAGATTTAGACTAGGGGCCCGGTGCACAAAAATTTGTGCACTCGGAGGGGGGTGGGGGTCCCTCACCCTGGAAGGTGCCCTCTTGCAGTCTGGGACACCTCGGGGGGGATATCCACCTGCTGGCATGCCTGGCCAGCCTGGGTGAGGGGCTGAGGGCCATTTTCAGGCTGCCCACAGCCCCTTCAGGGTTTGTGCACTGGGGGATGGGAGGGCTGGTGAGTGCAGGCGTGGACGTTTCCCACTGGAGGGCCCATGATCGCACATGCCTGGTGGGCCCCCACTGCTGAGGGGACACACCTGGCACAGAGATGGGTGGCGAGCCAGGGGCGGATGTTGGTGCAGGATCCCTCAGTGGGGCCCTGCTGCTGAGCGAACACACTCGGGGTGGAGCCGGGCAGTGGACTGGCTTCGGATGCTCTGCATTGTGCAGCAGATGCTCCCACATGCTCCGCAGAGGCCCCCAGGGGGCAGAGCCAGGCAGTGGACCCAGGATGGCTGCTCTTGCATGCCCCCAGGAGGCCCCCGGGGGCCAGAGACAGGCAGTGGACCTGGGACAGGTGCTCCTGGACTCCCCAAGGAGGTCCCAGGCCGGACCCCCCACACTGAGCTGACACACCCGGCACAGCTGTGCCGGCCACAGAGGTTCCCAGTGCAGAGCTGCCCTGCCAGCCTCCATCTTGGCTGGGTTAATTTGCATACAGCTGCTCTGATTGGCTGGTGGGCGTGGCTTAGGCATCCTGAAGAAATGGTCAATTTCAATATTATGCTTTTATTAGTTTAGATAATTGAAACACTGTTGCTTTAAGCTGAGGCCTAGGCAGGTAAGGAAGCCTCCTGTTTGTTTCAGCTCCGTGGCTTCTATAATTGAAACATTGTTATCGTGACCAGATGCTCAGCCAGCCTAGGCAGGCAGTTGCAACGGAAGCCTCGGGTTTGCTCTAGCTCTGTAGCTGTTAGCCCCCATCTTGGCTGGGTTAATTTGCATACAACTGCTCTGATTGGCTGGTGGGCATGGCCGTGAGCAGAGGTTCAGGCAGCCTAGGCAGGCAGTTGCAACAGAAGCCTTTGGTTTGCTCTAGCTCCGTGGCTGCTGGCTTCCATCTTGGCTGGGTTAATTTGCATACAGCTGCTCTGATTGGCTGGGAGGCATGGCTTGGCAGGTGGACATGGCTTAGGTGTCTTGGGTGATGGTCAATTTGCATATTACTCTTTTATTATATTAGATACTTTACACTTAAACAATACTATCAACAATCACTAGCTTTCTGATTCCTCCTCTGAAATAAAAAGGAAAGTGCTTAAAACCCAGAAATTTCTAAATGAAACTCCTGACTTTTTCTACTGGTCATTTCTTGTACTTCACTAAGCTTAAGCTCAGTCCCTTCTCTGAGCTATGACTTTATTATTGTAACTCTGGATTGTTTTCTTCTTCCCAATAGATAACACTCAGCCACTGAAAATTTAAGAGACTGCTACAGTGTGAAGAATTTCAGAATATAAACTATAGTAGTTAGAAAATTATATGTACACAGAATAGTGTTAGAACCTTTTCTTGCCTGGACCCATTTCACTGAGTCTGTCACTTTCTGTCACTGTTGGTCAAGCCCAAGTGTTATTTTTTCCCTTGACTTCACTAGACTATACACTCCACAAGGAAGGAGACTACCCTGTTTTATTCACTGCTATAAATCTGTATATCTCATATGCCTAACACAGTACTTGGCACACAGAAAGTACTCAGTAAAAACTGACTGAATTAATGAGTTGGCAGTCTTATCCTGGTTCCCATATTTGCTTCTACCACCAGCCTAGATAGAGTCGTCTGGCTGAACTCTGCCTGGTTATTCATTAAACAGTGTCCTCTATGACCCTATGTTTACCTTTGAGGATAGACTACACCCTAGCACCCTTCAACTACCTTCCTACTTCTAGTGGCAATAGTTCTGTGATCACCAACTCTTGAAACTTTTTAAGTGCCCTCCTCTCACACCAAATCTCTCTCCTAACTGACCACCCTCCTTCATTTTAGACTCTTTTTTATTGTGCACTGTTTTCTTAAGATTGCCTAGGCTAAAAATATCTCATGCAGTGTACTGTCCTTGTAGTCAGTCTCCTGCTTGATCTCCTACAGAGCACAAATGTTAATTTATACTTTATACACAACAAGGAACAACTTTCTATCCTCCAGGGAGGCTATCCCAAGCCCCAAACAGTGGGGAGGATATTTTGAGCATAAGGACACAAAGAAGGATGGTAATTCCATTTTAAAATGATTTTTAAAATATCACATTGAGGTGGTGGTGTTAATGTATTTTCCCAAAGTTAAACTTGCAACTATCTTCCTCTTCTCTCCACTGGATATCACACTGACACATCTGTCATTTGAATTGGATTTTGTGAAACTTTTGAATTGGGAGTTGTGACACAAAATGCTGTGGTTTTTGAGATGTCTTCCTATTGTTCCCTCCTGCAAGCCAGGATGATGGGATATATAATAGTGGTGTGGTCTGTATTCCCAATAATCTGTGCAAATTGACAGCAGCACCATAAAATCAGGTTTATTGGCCAAAAAAGTCCCACAGATTGTTAGAGTATGAGTTCAATAGTATTTTTGTAGAAGGAAAAAGAAATACCTTTAGCTAAAGGTAATATCTTGTCTTCTCCTTATTACCACACTTAGCTGGGAACATAGAAGATATTCAATAAGTATATGGTAAAGTTAAAATTGTTGCCTTGGTGACAATTTCACTTCTCAGAATGTAGAATAATTCAAGGAAGGAATTGCTACTCTAGTCATACTTCCGTACAAGAAGGAAGAGCTGGTTAGTGAAATAATGGTGATAGGAACCTTGGGAGAAAGTGAATGTGTCATCTTAGAGTTTGTAGTAATGATGGAAGGAAGTGCTGTTGTTTATGGTCCCACATCTATTATAGACTTTAGAAGAACATATTCCAAAAATTAGTGAAATGAAAGATATGTCCCACTTGTCCTGACATATTACATTTTTTCAATTATGAAAGCTTCTCAAAATCAAATACTCCAAATTCCTTGGTGATAGAGTGGAAAGGAAGTATCTGAAACAGCCACACTCAACCTTTCTTAGGTCCCAGCACACCAGAAGGCCTACACATACCTAATTATAGTGCTCACTCAAGAAGCTACAAGAACACATATCACACTTTGTAGAGAATATGTATTTGAAACCCACCCAAAGGGACATTCTCCCTTCCCTAGACCCAAAGCATCAATGATCAGTGTGACTTCCCAGGATATTCTTTGATATGCTCAGAAGTGATGCAATAATTGGAAGACCATAGAACCAAGTACACATTGCAGAGAAGGACATAATAATTTTAATAATAATGTCAGGAAGGTCAGAGCCTTGTTAAAATGTTAAGAACCACTGAATTTGTGTATATATTTAGTTCCATTTAGAGCAAGAACAAGGGGAAGCTAGATCTGCTTGGTATACTACTAAATATAACAGCTGACGAAACTATTCACCCAGGCTTCTTTATCAATAGAAATGATCTTCAAACAGAAAAGGTAGATGAAACATGGCTAAGAAAGAATTTGAAACTCAAGGTAAATGAAAAATTAGAAAGCATATATCTATTCCCTTTGAGTATCTTACTAGTAAGTATCCAGGCATAAAATAAATGGATCTAAGAGCACTGAAAAAAGCTTCATAGGTAATCACAAAACTACTATTACCAGTTTTTGAGACCTCATAAAAAAAAAGTTCCACGCCCTGACTGTTTTGGCTCAGTGGAGAGAGCGTCGGCCTGAGGACTGAAGGGTCCCAGGTTCGATTCCGGTCAAGGGCATGTACCATGTTTGCGGAGACATCCCTAGTGAGGGGTGTGCAGGAGGCAGATGATTGATGTTTCTCTCTCATCAATGCTTCTAACTCTCTATTCTTCCCCCTTCCTCTCTGTAAAAAATCAATAAAATATTTTTTTAAAAAGTTCCATAAGATGAGGAATGAACAAATGCCCTGATTTTCTCAAAGGACAGAGGAAGGGGTAAGAAGAGAGAGGGCAGTGATATGCTAAAACTATGGGTCTGTAAATGTAGCAATTATTCCCAGCATAACTCTAAAAGAAATTTTCAATCACATAGTTTATAGGCATTCATTAAAGAAAATAATGGTCATTAAGATCTCTAAGTTGGTTCTCTAAGAATAAGTCAGTAATAAAAGAACAACTACGTGTCATTTCTTGATAGAATTACTAAATTAAACTTTAAGGGAAAGACAGCATGAAATAAGGATCCAGTCAGACAATCCTATATCTTGTGTTATCCTTGTGGAAAAGAAGAGTTTGATAGCAGTTAGAAGGATTTATAATTAGTTAAACTCTGTATTTATTTCAACCTCGAAAGAATTATGCAGTGGCTTGCCATTGAGCTCTATCCTGTTCCACATTTTAAGTAATAACTTGGACAACGATATTGAAATTATGCATATTAAATCTTCAGGTCATATAAAGCTAGAAATAATAGCTAATATGTGCATGACAAAATCAGGATTCAAAGAAACAAGAAAGGCTTGAATCCTGGCCAACAAGGTTAGAGTCACAGATGCCATGTTCTCTTCATTGGCCAGCCTGGTACTCACCAAGGCTGGATACCACACTTTGAGAATCATTGGAAATTACTGCAGCTGAAAGTGGAGAGGGGTTAGAAACCAAAACAAAACAGATATCTATAAAGCTTTTTTCCATAAATGTTTTTCCTTCTTTTTGATACCTTTTCTCCTTTCTTTCCTTCACAAAAAGATATAATAAATTTAAAGATATAATAAATTGCCCTAACTGGTTTGGCTCAGTGGATAGAGTGTTGGCCTGCGGACTGAAGGGACCCAGGTTCGATTCTGGTCAAGGGCATGTACCTTGGTTGTGGGCACATCCCAGTAGGGGATGTGCAAGAGGCAGCTGATTGATGTTTCTCTCCTATCAATGTTTCTAACTCTCTATCCCTCTCCCTTCCTCTCTGTGAAAAAAATCAATAAAATATATATTTTTTAAAAAGGTATAATAAATTATTAATGCACTCATGGTGATAACCAGAGCCCTGCTTATTTATACTTTGTATAAAAGATTGCATCATCAGAATGAACTATAAATATAATTGCTGTTTTCTTTTATATCTTTGTGTTTGAAGGGGAATCCTCACAACCACCAAATTTTTAAAGGAATAAGTCAATAATTATTTTGTAGGAGGAGTGTATGCTGCCCTGTATCTTCCATTCACACAGTGAGATACTCTGTCTATAGATGTTTCAAGGATTGTTTTGTAGTTTAGGATGTCACCCAAAAAGATTAGGAATATAGTCCAAGCATTCCAGTATCTTCTCTTTAAATACTATGAATTTATCTCTTGTCTACAGATGTATATAACTTTTATTTTAAAATTTTTACACATTTCTATATCCAGTCCATATCATTTTTAGTATCCTATATAATAAAGCAGTAATATGCAAATTGACTGTCACACCTCACACAAGATGGCCACTACCATGTGGTCACAAGAAGGCTACCACAAGATGGCTAGCAGGGGAGAGCAGTTGGGGGCAACTGGGCCTACAGGGGAGGGAGGACAGTTGGGGGAGACAAGGCCAACAGGGGAGGGCAATTGGGGGCAATTGGCCTGGCAGGGTAGGGCAGTTGGTGGCAATTGGGCCAGCAAGGGAGCAGTTAGGCTTCGATCAGGCTGGCAGGGGAGTGGTTAGGGAGTGATCCCACAGAGGGAGCAGCCACTAGCAAGCCCAGGGTGAGGCCGAGTCTCTGCACCTATCAAACACCTGAGACAATCCAGACTCTGTCCTGACCCCACCAGCTGATACAGGCCCCCTAAGGTGTGTTCTAGAAAGAGCATGGGGAACTTGTGTAGGCAGATGTCAAGAGGGGACATGACTGTGGACACCTTGGGGAGGCTCTCCTGATGACTAAGGATCCTGGAGCATGGCTGCTCTGAACATCCCTGATTGTGTCACCGACCTGGCATCGTGTGATCAAGGACTTTCACCAAGTGCCTTTGGGGTGCAAAGCTCTCTGCCAGATTCCTCCAGGACACAGAAAATGCCTTTACCCAAGACATTACCCTGAAATATCAGCTCAGACTAATTTCCTCATTCAGCAGCCACTCAGAATGTGGGTCCACAGCTGACCAGGATGAGTGGCACTCCCACAGTGGATTTATCCCCACAAACCATGCCCCAACTAGTGCACAAATCTTTGCACTGGGCTTCTAGTATGCATATAAGTTCTTTGACTAAACTCATACCACCACCACCCATTCTACTTCCCTCTGAGAATTTCACTCTGTCAAATGCTTCAATGTCTCATGGTCTATTTTTTCATCAGTTTATTTTTTTCATTAGATTTCACATATAAGTGAGATCATGTGATACTTGTCTTTCTCTGACTGGCTTATTTCGCTTAGCATAATGCTGTCCAGGTCCCTCCATGCTGTCTCAAAGTGTAAGAGATCCTTCTTTTTTACTGCTGCATAGTATTCCAATGGGTAAATGTACCACATATTTTTTATCCATTCATCTATTGATAGGCACTTGGACTGTTTCCAGATCTTAGCTATTGTAAATAATGCTGATATGAACATAGGAGTACATATATTTTTTCTGATTGGTGTTTCAGGCTTCTTAGGATATATTCCTAGAAGTGGAATCACTGGGTCAAACAGAAATTCCATTTTTAATTTTTTAAAGAAACTTCCATAGTTGTTGTACCCATCTGCATTTCTACAACCGTGTTCTAGGGTACCCTTTTCTCCACATTATCACCAGCACTTGTCATTTGTTGATTTATTGATGATAGCCATTCTGGCAGGAGTGAGGTGTAACATCATTGTGGTTTTAATTGACATATTTCTGATGATTAGTGACACTGAGCATTGTTTCATATATCTCTTGACCATTAGCATGTCCTCTGTGTAGAAGTGTCTATTCAGGTCTTCTGCCCAGTGTTTAATTGTATTTTTTCTTCCTTTTGTTGAGTTGTATAAGTATTTTATATATTTTGGAGATTAACCCCTTATCAGATGTATCATTGGCAAACATATTCTCCCATACAGTTCATTCCTGCCAGGGCTGATCAGCAGCCCCTGAGTGATGGATGAATGATTACTCTGACACAATGTTTGCTGTGAAAGAGAGGGTTAAAGGACTGTCTGGCTAAAGGAACCAGACAGCCTCAATTGCCTGCCTCATTAGGCTTTTATTGTAGTGGCAGCTTGAGATAAAGTTTATCCTTTAGGTACAATCAGTAGGGTAAGTAATATTGAGAGGACACATGTGTTTGTAGTGTCCTTTAAGCAAAGATACCCAAAGATTAAACATAAGGATTCCAGTAAACACCTGGAGGTCTGCATGTTCACAGACTTGTTTGGAAAGGTCAAGGAATAATTAGAGGCAACATCTTCGGTACTCCCCTAAGTCAGAATTCCAATAAACAGGGTGGGCATACTTCTGCACACTTCCCTTTTCTTGGAATGTCCTCCTTACCAACTTTCCAACCAAGTCTCATGCTTCTCCACACCTCCCCCTTTTTTGTTTTGCTGGGTATAGAAAACAGAGGGCTGCAGTGAACTTGATGACTGTGAATGTTGGGTTCTACAAAGCTTTTTCACTGCTCGAGTTCTGATTCTACAGACTATAAGAAAAACAAAAAGAATTACAATGATGGCAATAGTTAGTCCGATCAGGTACCAATTGATTCCAGGAAACCTTGTGGTGGGGTCTATCCGGTTTAAATGCTCATTTACTGCATTCCAAGCAGTAGTTTGCTGTTTGTGCTCATTAATAGCAAGTAGAGAGAGTCTTTGATTTGTTTTTGTAAAACATTCACTTCTTCAGTAAGATTGTCATGAAATACTCCTCACCAATGCTTCTTAACATCAACCCACTGATGGTGACCGCTATTCCATTTTAAGGAGGTGACACATATGTGCTTTTGTCCCCAATCTCAATTAAGCATTTGTCTCTATGCTAAGGCATCCTGTCTTTCCCTAAAATATTCTATGGTTGCTTCTATACTTGTAACCTAGCCAAAGTTTTTTTATCTATAGGTGCTGTTGCATAGTAAATTCCTTAGTCACATTCTTGGCCATACTGTCTACAAACGTTGCAATCTGCACAGACTCAGAAAGGGCCACCACAGCTATGCTGGTAGTAGTAAGAATAATAATAGCTGAGATGATGGCTTTAATGAGCATCCCCCATAATCTTTTAGGCTGCAGGTGACTTAATACTCTTTCTAAAATTTCATTGGCTGATGATCCTTGCCACTCCCTTGTGAGGTTAATGGGTATTAAGACCTCAGCCTGTCTCCTCAATATGATAATGGAGTTTATGTTTAATGAGGTGACATTTTGATTGGTAATACCAAACCATACTGTGCAAGAGTTGATATGAATCAAAGAATTCATAGCAAGAAAGAGGCTATCTGACATGCGTGGAGTGTGAGTATGCTCCAATAGTTGCTGAGCTTTTGCTATCAGCTTCTTCATCATTCCCCAGGTTATTCCAGGGGCCATCTGGGTCCAGCAAAGGCACAACATTTGGTGCTGCAGAGTCCCCAGGCTCAGATTCTTCATTTCTGGAAGAGGATCAGTCCCATACCATTCCATGATAGGGTTTAATCCAGCAAGCTGGAATCCACAGCGCCCGTGTGGCGGTAGAAACACACTCATATCCTCTCCCCCATGTTAATAATTCATTGGGTCCCATCCAGTTATTAGTGTCCACATCTCGCCACAAGACTTGTGGTTTCTTATGTGGGGTTATTGAGGAAATAATGCTTTAGGTAATAGTATAACAGGGTCCTTGAGTCCCATATTCCTTCTTTTTGTTTTACTACCATACCCTTCAGGGTCTCATGGGCATGTTCAATGATGGCCTGCTCTTGTGGATTGTAAGGGTTTCCCATGGAATGCTAGATGGACCAGGTTCTACAAAAGGCTGTGGAGCCAAAGCTGCTATCAGCAGACCCATTATCAGTTTCTCTTGGTTAATATAGCTACAATTGGAAACAGGTCTTGTTGAACTCAGGAAAGGAAATGTATTGCCACTTATTAAGAATGGCCAAATAGTGAATGGACAGGTAGTGAGAAAAATATCTAATTTACCAAATTGCTTTAAAAATGCTTCCTTATATCTGAAAAACAGGAAGCTTAAGAATCAGCTATACTTTCAACAAAAGTTAGATAAACTATACATTTTCTATTCAGCCCCATAATAAAATGTTTGTTTCTCCTGATTTTTCCTGCCAGTACTTCTATAAATCCAGATACTTTATAGAGTAATACAAATGATATAGAATCTTGTCCTTTCTGTAAAACACAATATTCCAGAATAACAATTAGAACTATAAATTAAAGCATAATATATTTATTACTAGAAACCAGATACACAAAATTCATGCACTGGGTGGGGGGATGTCCCTCAACTCACCCTGCACCCTCTCTAGTTGGGGACCCTGTGGGATGGGGCCTAACTGGCAGTTGGACATCCCTCTCACAATCTGAGACTGCTGGCTCCCAACTGCTCGCCTACCTGCCTGCCTGATCACCCCTAACTGCTTCTGCCTGCCAGCCTGATCGGCCCCTAACCACTCCCATGCCAGCCTGATCTGATGCCTAACTGCTCCCCTGCTGGCTCAATTGCCCCCAACTGCCCTCCCCTGCTGGCCTGGTAGCTCCCAACTGCCTTCCTTTGCCAGCCTGGTTGCCCCCAATTGCCCTCCCTTGATGGCATGGTTACCCCTAACTGCCTTCCCCTGCTGGCCTGATTGCCCACAACTTCCCTCCACTGCCGGCCACCTTGTGGCGGCCATCTTGTGACCACATGGGGGAAGCCATCTTGTTTGAGGGCATGATGGTCAATTTGCATATTATATTTTTATTATATAGGGTTAGAGATCTGGTGCATGAATTTGTGCATGGGTGGGGTCCCGAGGTGAGGGCCTGGATGTGACCGACCCTTTGGGCAGGCAGTGAGATGCTTTTGCTAGCCTCAGATCTGGACCCATCCCACTAATATTCACACCAGTTATTGGGTGCCACCTGGTGGCCACCTTTATATCTTTTCTTCCTTGTGGAGCATCTAGGGAGGGGAAGCAGCTGCAGGTCCTAAGGCTAACTTCCAGGAGGCTGGCAATGCTGTTGGGATTATGCTGGTGGCACTGGTGTATTGGTGCCTGGCCCATTCTCTGGAGATTAGACCTGCAGGTCTACTGAGGGAGTGAGTGGCTGCCGCCGGGCTGGTAGGCTGCCAGGATGGGTTGGTCAGCTGAGTGGCACTCCTGCTGTGGGAGTGCACTGATCATCAGAGGGCAGCTCCTGCATTGAGCATATACCCCCTGGTGGTCAGTGCATGTCATAGTGACAAGCTATTTCAGTCATTCTGGTCATTCCGGTCCTTTGGTCATTTGGTTGCTTAGGCTTTTATATATATAGACTAGGGACCCGGTGCACAAAGATTCGTGCACCGTGGTGGGGGAGTAGGGGAGGGTCTCTCAGCCTGACCTGCACCCTCTCCAATCTGGGAGCCCCCAGGGGAGCCCTCTCCAATCTGGGAGTTTCTGTCTTTGCAATCATATGAGCAAATTGTTTGAGACCCCCAACCCAGTTTGGTTTGTTGTTCACAGAATAATAGAAGCATTTTTTTTCTTTTCTTCATTGGTGGAGATTTCCTAGAAGTTTTAGGATATCTTCCCTTTAATTTTTCCTAGACACTCTGATTTTACTTATGTCTCTTACCTTTGCTTTCCCTTCATCCCCAACTACAACAATAACTTGCTCCAGGCTCACTTTGTTCTAGTGTCTGGGAGACCCATCTGCCACCAGAACTATGATTCCCAGCTCTGGGCTTCTGCTTCTGGTCCTGGGGCTGCCACCAAAACTACTATTCCAAGAATTGCTGGTGTTCCCCACACTCTGGGTTTTCCCCAACCAGGGGAGCCATGTCCCCCCAAGCCTCTGGCTCTCCTGCTCTGCTGTCTGTCTGGTGACCAAAGGAGCCATGACCCCCCCAAGCTGCCAGCTCTCCCACTCTGTTCTGTGTATGCAAATTACCTGCCATCTTTGTCAGGTTAATTTTCATACTCATCGGCTTGTGGGCGTGGCTTAGGTGTAGCAGAGGGACACTAATTTGCATGTTTCTCTTTTATTATATAGATCATTTGACAAAGCGTCCTATGTACCTTAAGCAGAAAATTTTCCTTCAGGAGAAAGAAAACAAACACTTGAGGCATTTCAGAGACTATTGGAATGACCTAAAGCCAATTCTAGGTCAAGAAAAAGTTTCTTAAAATTCAAACACTGGAAGGATTGTTAAACTTATTTTACCAGAAGAGCACATGTCAAAGTGTATTAAACACAAACATAGGCTAGTAAACTTCAGTTCCCACGATTAAAATATGGCCCTTTTTTAAAAAATACTGATTAATATTACATATAACCATTTTAATAATTTTTATAAGTTTTGCTTCCTGGATAGAAAAACAGGAAATATATTTTCCCTTTTAACAGACTAGAAAAAGACTAACCAAAATAAGGTTTATTCTCTAACTTCATTTATCCTTGGGTGTGGTCAGCAAATGACACAGATTGGATTTCTGCTATCTGTCTCCCTGAGTACATTGATATAAGATATTTACCCTCTGGTTACGGAGGCAAAATGTAAATCATTCACTCTTAAGTGTCCTTGGTACTAGATGGCTCCAAATTACTGTTTAACCATCTCAGTTTCCCTATTCTACTATTCCTTGCTTACTGGGCAGTGTCATTTATACAATTTCCTTTCAACATTTCTCTTTACAACTTTCAAAAACCTTTCTTCAGAAACCTTACAACTTTCAGAAATAGCCAGCTTTAGAATCCACTTTCTTTTCCCTTTTCATTGTGATGCTGGTTTCCTTTGCTGTGCAGAATCTTTTCTGTTTGATATAGTCCCATTAGTTTATTTTTACCTTTGTTTCTCTTGCCCTAGGAGATGTATTAGTGAAAACTCTGCTCTGTGAAATGTCTGGAATTTTGCTGCATACATTTTCTTCAAGAATTTTTATGGGTTCACAAGTTACATTTAAGTCTTTTATTCATTTTGACTTTATTGTTATATATGTTATAAACTGGTGGTCTAGTTTTATTTTTCTTCTTGTACCTGTCCAATTTTCCCTCCACCATTTATTTTTTTAAATACATTTCTTATTCATTTTAAAGATAGAGGCGGGGAGAGAGAGGTAGTAACATTGACATGGATAGGCCGCCTCCTGCCGGGGATTGAGCCTGCAACCTGGGCTTGTGCCCTGTCCAGGAATTGAACGCATAACCTCTAGGTGCATGGGTCAATGCTCAGTCACTGAACTACACAGGCTGGGCCCAACACCGTTTAATGAAGACATCATCTTTAGTTCACTGTATGCTCTTGCCTCCAATGTGAAATTTTAATTGAGCTGTGTTCATGCATTGGTGGAATTAACATCATTAACATGTCCATACTACCCAAAGCAATCTATAGGTTCAATGCAATCTCCATTAAAATACTAATGGCATATTTCATAGGTCTAGAATAAACACTCCAAAATTTTTTATGGAACCAAGAAAGACCCCAAAAAGTCACAGCAATCTTGAGAAAGGACAAAGTTGGAGGGATCACAATACCAGATATCAAGTATACTACAAAATCACTGTAATCAAAACAACCTGATACTGGCACAAGAATAAGCATATAGATCAATGGAACAGAACAGAGAACCCAGAAATCGACCCAAACCATTATGCATATCTTTTAAGTGAATAATTTAACAGTTACTGTGCAATGTGCTAGTTATTGCCTATATGCTAGGCAATTTCATATCTATTATTTTTGCTCTTTTTTAAAAGTGCTTGTGAAGCAAATGGCATTACTCAGAGGTTTTAGTTTTCAACAGGCTATCTTTGATGTCATCTAATAAAGTGGTGTGGTGTGTGTGTGTGTGTGTGTGTGTGTGTGTGTGTGTTGATCCTGCTAGGGGTTTACTGTACATCCTCCTCTTTGAATCTATGAATTTATATCGTTGACTAAATTTTGTAATTTTTTTTACCATTTGTTCAAATATTTTTCTGCCTTATTTCATCCTTTCTTTCTAGGATTATAAATATCTAATCTAATAAAAGAGTAATATGCAAATTAACCATCACTCTAAGACACCTAAACCATGCCCACCAGCCAATCAGAGTGGCTGTATGCAAATTAACTCATCCAATATGGCATCCGGCAACCACGGAGCTAGAGTAAACAGGAGGCTTCCGTTGCACCAACAATGGAGTTGAAACTGCCTGCCTAGGCCAGCCGGGCCTCTGCTTTAGGCAACATTGTTTCAATTATAGAAGCCACAGAGCTGAAGCAAACAGGTGGCTTCGTTGCCTGCCTAGGCCTCTGCTCAAGGCAACAAAATTTCAATTATAGAAGATAAATAAACCCCAGAAACATGCTTCCAGCCAGCCTGGCTGAGACGTCGGGTCAATGGGAGCTGTGGGCAGTCTGCAAACAGCCCTCAGCCCCTCACCCAGGCTGGCCAGGCACCCCAGTAGGGACCTGAACCCTGAAGGGACTGTGGGCAGCCTGAAAATGGCCCTCAGCCCCTCACCCAGACTGGCCACACCCCCATGGGTGAGGGTTACCACTGGGGAGCTTGGCCAGCCTGCAAACAGCCATCAGCCCCTCACCCAGGCTGGCCAGTCACACCAGCAGGTGGACATCCCCCGAGGGATCCCAGACTGTGAGAGGGCATAGGCCAGGCTGAGGGAACCCTGCCCCCATGCTCAGTGCACAAATTTTTGTGCACCGGGCCCCTAGTATATATATATTAGAGACCCAGTGTATGTAATTCATGCAAAGGGCTTAGCCCTTGCAAGCCCAGCTGCCTTGCCCTTGCAGCCCCGGCTTCATCCATCCAGATAGCGTCCAGATGGTCATTCTACTGTTTGGTCTAATTAGCATATTAGCTCTTTATTATATAGGATATATATATATATATAGACTTTGTTATCTCACAAGTCTCTGAGACTCTGCTTATGTTTTCTAATTTTTTTCTGTGTTGTTCAGCTTGGAAATGTTCTATGAGTCTGTCATCAAGTTTACTGACTGTCATTTCTCTGGACTGCTGCTGTTAAGTATAATTTGTATTTCAGATTGGATTTTTCTAGTATGAAATTTTCATTTGGTCTTTTTTATATTTGCTATTTCTTTGTAGAGATTTCTTGTCTTTTAATTCAAGTATATTTTCTTTTATACCATAGTATAATTACAATAGCTGCTTTAAAATCTTGTTTCCTGAATTTAAATGTATGCATCATTTCAGAGTTGGTTTCTTTTGATTATCTTTTCTCTTGAGAATGGATCACATTTCCAGTTTTTTATAGATTAAATAATTTTAGGTTGCTATACTGAATAGTATAGAATATCATGTTTTAGATGTGCTAGATTCTATTGTGTTCCTCTAAAAGAATATTTTTAAAGTAAGTATTTAACTTGGCTAAAAATCTATAAACCCTATCTCTCCTACATTGAGAGGCAACTCAAATCTAAGTTTAGTAACTTTAGGTTTAGCTGGGCTCCTTTTAGTATGCTCTACACATGTATAATTCAGTGGTCAACCAGAGATTCAGACAAAATTTATATGCAGAATTGGAATGCCCCTATGTTCTTTACTTTCTAGGAACTGTCACTTTCCAATGGCTATGGTTGCCCTTGAACTCTGTCCTCTAGTTCTTCAAGCCAGGGAGAACACATATTTCTAGCCATCCCATGCTGTACTGCAAGTCATTTCCTTCTTTTAAATCTCATCCCTCCCCCACATGACATCTGCCTGCTTTTGTTTATTCTCCAGTGCCTTTGGATAATTTTTTTTTCTATTTTGTACAGAGTGTAAAGTTATCTACAGAAGGGTTAGTCTGATAAGAGCTTACTTGGTTGGCCATTAGCAGAAGTGGGATTATCCTGTAAATACACCTACTTAAACATTTTAGAAGAGGAGATTGAGAATCAGAAAGGTTAAGTAACTTTCCCAATGTTACATGGCTATAAACTAGTAGAGCTACATATAGATACAGGGTTTCTAGATCTAAATCCACAGTATCTCTATATGTTATTTTTAAAGAAGGATCCCGGTTTTTGTGCACTTGGGAGGTCCCTCAACCCAGCCTGTGCCCTCTCGCAGTCTGGGACCCCTCTGGGGATGTCCACCTGCTGGCATGCCTGGTCAGCCTGGGTGAGGGGATGATGGCTATTTGCAGGCTGGCCAAGTCCCCCCACTGTGGACCCTCACCCCATTGGTGTGTGGCCAGCCTGGGTGATGGGTTAAAGGCCATTTTCAGGCTTCCCATAGCCCTTTCAGGTTTTGGGTTCCTACTGGGGTGCCTGGGCAGCCTGGGTGAGGAGCTGAGGGGCGTTTTCAGGGGCGTTTTCACAGTCCCTTCAGGTTTTGGGACCCTACTGGGGTACCTGGCCAACCCAGGTGAGGGGTTGATGGATGTTTTCAAGCTGGCCAAGCCCCCCAGTTGGGTCCGTCACGCCATTGGGGTGTGGCCAGCCTGGGTTCAGGCCTGAGGGCCATTTTCAGGCTGCCCACAGTCCTTTCAGGTTTTAGGTCTCTACTGGGGTACCTGGCCAGCCTGGGTGAGGGGCTTATGGCTGTTTACAGGCTGGCCAAATCCCCCAGTGCGGTCCCTCACCCCATTGGGGTGTGGCCAGCCTGGATGATGGTCTGAGGGCTGTTTTCTGGCTTTCAGGCTGCCCACAGCTCCCATTGAACCAATGTCCCAGCAAAGCTGGCTGGAAACAGGTTTCTGGGGTTTATTTATCTTCTATAATTGATACTGTTCCTTTAAGTCGAGGCCTAGGCAGGTAAGGAAGCCTCCTGCCTGCTTCAGCTCATGGCTTCTATAATTGAAAGAATGTTGCCTTAGTAGTCGGGCCCAGACCTGCTGTTTGCTTCAGCACCGAGGTTTCTATAATAGAGACAATGTTGCATGTATGTGGCCTGGAGCACAGAGGGCCCCAGCCGGCAAAAGATAGTTTACTCCTGGAGCAAGGGAAGCCGCCTGTTTACTCTAGCTCTGTGACTGCCGGCCTCCATCTTGGCTGGGTTAATTTGTATACAGCCACTCTGATTGGCTGGTGGGCGTGGCTTAGGCATCCTGTAGAAACAGTCCATTTCAATATTACTCTTTTATTAGATTAGATAAGAGTAACACTCTTCCTCAGGCATTATTGTTTTTTTGGTATTTTTTCATTGCAAAAAGTATTACAAAGATTAATACATATATCTCTTTTTCCCCTGCCCTTCCCAGCCTCCCCTACCCCCCACCCCCGTGTTTTGTGTCCATTGATTATACTTAAATGCATGCATAAAAGTCTTTGCTTGATCTACTATGCCCCCCCAACCCTCACTGTCCTTGTTGCTGTAATTTGACAGTCTGTTTGATGCTGCTCTGCCTCTGTATCTATTTTTATTCACCAGTTTATAATGATTATTATTATCCATAGATGAGTGAGGACATGTGGTATTTTTCTTTCATTGACTGGCTTATTTCGCTTAGCATTATGCTTTCCAGTTCCATCCATGCTGCTGCAAATGATAAGAATTCCTTCCTTTTTACAGCAGCATAGTATTCCATTGTGTAGATGTACCACTGTTTTCTAATCCATTCATCTGTTGATGGGCACTTAGGCTGATTCCAAATCTTAGCTATGGTAAATTGTGCTGCTATGAACATAGGGATGCATACATATGTCCTTTCTGATTGGTGTTTCTGGTTTCTTGGGATATATTCCTAGAAGTGGAATCACTGGGTCAAAAGGGAGTTCCAATTTTAATTTTTAGAGGAGACTCCATATGGTTTTCCACAGTGGCTTCACCAGACTGCATTCCAACCAGCAGTGCACAAGAGTTTCTTTTTCTCTGCATCCTCTCTAGCACTTGTCATTTGTTGATTTGTTGATGATAGCCATTCTGACAGGTGTGAGATGGTACCTCATTGTTGTTTTGATTTGCATCTCTCGGATGATTAGTGACTTTGAGCATGTTTTCATAAGTCTGTTGGCTTTCTGAATGACCTCTTTTGAAAAGTGTCTATTTAGGTCCTTTGCCCATTTTTTGATTGGATTGTTTATCTTATTTTTGTTAATTTGTATGAGTTCCCTATAAATGTTAGAGATTAAACCTTTATCAGTAATAACATTGGCAAATATATTCTCCCATGTAGTGGACTTTCTTGTTGTTTTGCTGATGGTTATTTTTGCTGTGCACAAGCTTTTTATTTTGATATAGTCCCATCTGTTTATTTTCCCTTTAGTTTCCAATGCCCTAGGAGCTGTATCGGTGAAGAAACCACTTCGGCATATGTCTGAGATTTTGTTGCTTTTGGATTCCTCTAGTATATTTATGGTTTCCCATCTTACATTTAAGTCCTTTATCCATTTTGAGTTTATTTTTGTGTATGGTGTAAGTTGGTGGTCTAGTTTCTTTTTTTTTTTTTTTTGCATATATCCTTCCAATTTTCTCAGCACCATTTATTGAAGAGACTGTCTTGACTCCATTGTATGTTCTTGCCTCCTTTGTCAAATATTAATTGAGCATAGTGGTTTGGGTCGATTTCTGAGTTCTCTATTCTATTCTATTAATCTATATGTCTGTTCTTGTGCCAGTACCAGGCCGATTTGAGAACAATGGCTTTATAATACAGCTTGATGTCTGGTATTGAGATCCTTCCAACTTTGTTATTCTTTCTCAGCGTCACTGCAGTTATTCAAGATCTTTTTATATCCCAGATGAATTTTTGAAGAGTTCATTCTAAGTATGTTAAATATGCCCTAGGTATTTTAATGGGGAGTGCATTGAATTTAGAGATTGCTTTGGGTAGTATGGACATTTTAATGATATTGATTCTACCAATCCATAAACATGGTATGTTCTTCCATCTGTTTATGTCTTCCTCTATCTCTGTTTTCAATGTCCTGTAGTTTTCTCAGTAGAGGTCTTTTACCTCTTTAGTTAAGTTTATTCCTAGGTATCTTAGTTTTTTTGGTGTGATGGTAAATGGGATTGTTTTTTTAGTCTCTCTTTCTGTAAGTTCACTATTGTTGTATAAAATGCCATAGATTTCTTGGTGTTAATTTTGTATCCTGCTACATTGCCGAATTCACTTTTTAAGTCTAATATTTTTTAGATGAAGTCTTTAGGATTTTTTATGTACAAAATCATGTCATCTGTGAATAAGGACAGTTTTACTTCTTCTTTTCCAATTTGGATGCCTTTTATTTCTTCTTCTTGTCTAATCACAATGGCTAATACTTCCAGTACTATGTCAAACAGAACTGGTGAGACTGGGCATCCCTGTCTTGTGCCTGTTCTAAGGGGAAATGGTTTTAGTTTTTGCCCATTTAGTATGATGTTGGCTGTGGGTCTGTCATATATGGCTTTTATTATTTTGAGGTATGATCCTTCTATTCCTACCTTACTGAGAGTTTTTATCAAAAACCAGTGCTGGATTTTGTCAAATGCTTTTTCTGCGTCATTTGATATGATTAAGTGGTTCTTGTCTCTTAATGTGTTTATGTGGTGTATCACATTTATTGATTTCCAGATATTGTACCATCCTTGCATCCCTGGGATGAATCCTACTTGGTCATAGTGTATGATCTTTCTGATGTACTGCTGAATTCAAATTGCTAGAATTTTGTTGAGTATTTTGGCATCTATGTTCATGAGGGATATTGGCCTGTAGTTCTATTTCATTGTGTTGTCTTTGTCTGGTTTTGGTATTAGGGTAATGCTGGCTTCATAGAAAGAGTTTGGAAGTGAGCCTTTCTCTTGAATTTTTTGGAATAGTCTGAGGAGGATAGGTTTTAGATCCTCCTTGAATGTTTCCTAAAACTCCCCTGTGAAGACATCTGGCCCCTGGCTTTTGTATGCTGTGAGATTTTTTTATTACTGCTTCAATTTCATCCATAGTTATTAGCCTATTGAGACTTTTAGATTCTTCCCGATTGAGTTTTGGAAGGTTGTATTTTTCTAGGAATATGTCCATTTCCTCCAGATTGTCCAGTTTGTTGGAATAGAGTTGTTCATAATATTCTTTAAGAATCCTTTGTATTTCTGTGGGGTCTGTTGTTATTTCTCCTCTTTCATTTCTGATTTTGTTTATTAGGGTCCTCTCTATTTGCTTCTTGGTGAGCCTGGCTAGAGGTTCATCAATCTTGTTTACCCTTTCAAAGAACCAGCTCTTGGTTTTGTTGATCTTTTGTATTGTTTTTTTTGGTCTCTATGTCATTTATCTCTGCTTTGATCTTTATTATTTCCTTCCTTCTGCTTACACTGTGCTTTTCTTGTTGCTCTCTTTCTAAATCATTGAGTTGTAGGGTTAGGTAATTTATTACCATTGTTTCTTGTTTTTTGCAGTAGCCTTGTAGAGCTATGAACTTCCCTCTCAAGACTGCTTTTGCTGGGTCCCATAGGTTTTGGATTGTTGTGTTTTCATTGTCATTTGTTGCCATGATGTTTTTTAGTTTTTCTTTGATCTCTCTGGCAACCCAGTCATTGTTTAATAGCATGCTATTTAGTCTCCATATGTTTGATTTTTTTAGATTGATTTTATTGTAGTTGATTTCCACTTTTATGCCATTGTGATCTGAGAAGATGCTTGATATGATTTCTATCTTCTTCAATTTGAAGAGACTTTGCCTGTGACCCAATATATGGTCTATCTTTGAGAATGACACATATGCACCTTTGAAGAACATATAATCTGTGGCTTTGGGATGAAGTGTTCTGAAGATGTCAATTAAGTCCATCTGCTCTAGTGAGTCATTTAGGATTGATGTTTCTTTGCTGATTTTTTTTAGAGGATTTGTCCAATGGTGATAGTGGGGTATTAAAGTCCCCTACTATGATTGTATTGGTGTTAATCTATCCTTGTGATCTTCCAGAAGTTTTTTTTATATATTTGGGTGCTCCTATATTGGGTGCATATATGTTTACCAGAGTTATTTCTTCTTGTTGGGTTGATCCTTTTAGTATTATGAAGTGGCCTTCCTTATCTCTTTTTTGGTCCTTCACTTTGAGATCTAATTTGTCAGATATAAGTATTGCTATCCCAGCTTTCTTTTCATTTCCATTCACCTGTAAAACCTTTTTCCATGCCTTCACCATCAGCCTGTGTGCGTCTTTTTTTCTGAGGTGCGTTTCCTGTATACAGCAGATATATGGATCATGTTTTGTTATCCACTCAGTTACCCTATGTCTTTTTATTGGAGCATTTAATCCATTTACATTTAAAGTTATTATTATTATTATTATTATTATTATTATTATTATTTTTAGCAGGGATTGTTTACTTTTTATTTTAAAATAAATGACTGTGCATTTAATTCAAATGTTTCTCACTGAGCTTTTCTTGTTCAGCATTTTAAGGTCACGTGATTACATCCACTGCTGGTAAAACACACAGACATGAAAATGGAAACAAAATCACAGATAAACAAGGACACATAGGCCAAGAAGCACGTGCCTTAACCCTCAAACAAGTATTGAGAAGCTAAATTACAGGCGAGAGGCACCGAATGGTCCCACCTGCTGATAAAAATTAACACATTTCACCCAAATTCTCCTTCTTTTCCTTATCTCCAGTAATTGTCAAGCAAGTTTAACTGCAGAGCTCAAGTATTTGCCAATTCCTTCCTTCAAACCTTTGTTCTTCTTTGCATACATTGTTCATTTTCTTCAATACAGGAGTCGGCAAAAGTTAGCTTACAGCTGTGAGTATGTGAAAGTTTATTCTTGAATTATTGTGTATTCGTTTCTATTTGTATTACAATTGTGAGAGTTTATTCCTGTATTATTGTACATTAGTTATTATATTATTCGTTTGTATTATGACTGCAAACCTACTTTTGCCCACCCACCCCTGTATTTCTTTTTTTTTTAATAAATCTTTTTTGTTCAGATTATTACAGATGATCCTTTTTTTTTAAACCCCCATAGCTCCCCTCC
>PVJC01009164.1:15000-46675 GCA_004026665.1 Murina feae | reverse complement strand
ACACACACAAAAGGCGCCTGGCAGACTGGGGCCATCATAGGACATCCACTGAGGGGTCCCAGACTGTGAGAGGGCACAGGCCGGGCTGAGGGACTCCCTCCACCCCGAGTGCACAAATTTTTGTGCACCGGGCCCCTAGTATATATATATATATATATATATATATATATATATATATATATATATATATATATATATAGAGAGAGAGAGAGAGAGAGAGAGAGAGAGAGAGAGAGAAAGATACTATTATGTTCACAAAGAATGATTTGATTTTACATAGCATCCTGTAGAGTGACTCTGACATTATTAAATGAGAACTGTGGCCATCAATGCATGCAATATAATTAATTCATTGTTGTAAACTACAAAAAAAATTGCTTTTATGCAACAGAAAGGGATTTTGGAAAAATTTTGGAAATAAATTGGAACCTTTGAATTATTTGAGAAATTAAATCACTTAATAAAATAGCAACAGAAGCTTAACAGTTGCAAGTTTAAGATGTCAAGAAGCATATGGACAGCTAGCCTCTCTTAGTCTCTCATCTGGCACTCAAAAGTTTGCTTTTTTAAAAAAAATATATTCCCTGATTGTCTACTTTTCCCCAGAGAAAGTTATTACATCCCTTTTCCCATTTTTTAAAAAATCAAAATCATTTCCAACTTATTTCAGTCTGTCACAATATTTTCATACGAGTGTTGTAATTTAATTCCTTCATTTGAATAATACATTCATTTTTAATTACTGCAACTTGATCTCAGATTATTCAAATAACTGTTTCATTTTTTATGCTTACTCTGACCCTAGTGTATTTATAGGCTTTTATCCTTACCTGATACCACTGTAATGTAATTATAGATTATATTTTAATCATCTACTATATTCTAGTGAGTCTGTTTAAATCGCTCCAATCTTGAGCCTTTTATTTCTATGCCTTTTAAAATTCTACAATGGCATTCTCTTTGCATAAAAGCAATATTTTTGTAGTTTACAACAATGAACACACATTTTGCATGCATTGCTGGCTATGGCTCTCATTTAATAATTTTAAAGTCACTATACAGGATGGTATGTAAAATCAAACTGGGCTGCGAATAGCAATACTACATGGTACATCACTTGAAATCTTTACACCTTTGTTTCCCACACTGCCCCCTGCCATCCTCACTGCTTTAGAGCCACAGATACGCAGTATGCTTGTGATCACTGTATCTGTGTCTGGTTGTTCACATCCCTGGTGTAACAACACAAGGCCAAATTTCATTTCTAGTGGAGTCGGCTTCTCCAATATAAATTATTTTTACTATTGGTCACTTCATAATTGCCCGATTATTTCCTGAACTTTCACCCCATCAGAAAAATTCATTATTTCTAAGCTCCTTTAGGAAGTTGTCTGAGTTCCTGGCACAATGGCTGGTTTCAGCAACATTTATAATAATAAAAGCTTAATATGCAAATTGACCGAACAGCCAAACAGCCGAACAACCATCTGGACGACCTTCCTGATGAAGCTGGGGCTGCAAGGGCTAAGCCCCTTGCACGGATTTCGTGCATCGAGCCTCTAGTATTTGATAATAAAGCAGGAATTTGGTCTGAGAACAGGGCTGACAATATTGCCAATCTATAAAGGCCTAGTGTTTATCCCCTGATCAGATATCCAGGCCTGAGAAATGGATTTTCCTGAGTGAGTCTGATTATCTTCTCAAAATCCAGGAGTCATAATAGATTTCTCATTGTCCTCACTCTTCATAGTGAATCAATAACTAAGTCCCACCAATTGTGCATCCAAAGTATTTGTCGAATCCCCTCCCTCTTCTTCCTGCGGCGGTGATTCCTCAGTTCAGACCCCAGCACATCTAACCCTCCCTGGCTAACCATCCTACCTCTGGTCACGTGCTTTTCCAATCAGTCTTCCAGATTTCTGCAAGAATGCATGACTGAAGCACAAACCTGATCCTGTTTTCTCCTTCAGTTAAAATTTTTGAATGGCTCTCCATTGCCCACAGGAGGGAATTCAAGCTGCTAATCATGACATCTAGTGGTCAAGCCCCAGCCTGACTCTCATTTTAAGGAAATGTTTTATCTATCTATCTATCTATCTATCTATCTATCTATCTATCTATCATCTATCTATCTATCTTTATTGAGTTTAGAGAGGAAGGGAGAAGGAAAGCGAGCTAGAAACATCAATGATGAGAGAGAATCATTGATTGGCTACCTCCTGCACATCTCCTACTGGTTATCAAGCCCGCAACCCAGGCATGTGCCCTTGACCAGAATCGAACCTGGGACCCTTCAGTCTGCAGGCTGACTGAACCACTGAGCCAAACCAGCTAGGGCTGTTTTATTGATTTTAAAGAAAGAGGAAGGGAAAGGAAGAGAGAGAAATATCAATGCATGAGAGAAACATTGATTGAATGCCTCCGGCACACCTTCTACTGGGGATCAAGCCCTGCAACCGAGGCATGTGCCCTGACCCAGAATTTAACCAGTGGCCTTTTTTGGTGCAGGAGAAGACGCTCAACCCACTGAATCACACCAACCAGGGCCTGGCTATCACTTTTATCACTTTCGATTAGGAGGAATCAAGCTGATCTCAACAGACAACAGTTAATTGTATGGACAGTTAATTTTAGGAGGAAACAGAAACTAGGACTGTTCTTATATTGGTGATGATTATGACCCCAGATCAAACCTTCCAACTTCCTATTTATGGATTAGACTTTGTCTTTCCTTCTCTATGTTTTAGACTTTATCTTTAATCTCTTCTTTGTACTCAAAATAGACAGAACGATGGCAAGAAATACCTTAAGGATAAATACGACACACATAATAAAATACAGTTTTAAGCCACTGACTTCTTTCTCATTCGATTCAACCACTGAGATTTGGCCAAGTTTTAAATCATTGCTGAATAAATTGCATGAGGACCCCTGAAAGTGAATTTCCAGAAATGCTATTGAAAAATTATTAAAGGGTAAATAAGAGGATAAAACTATTTGACAAAAATATCAGAAACAATGCTTTTGCTCCTGTTTTGACTGGCATCTGACGAATAAAGGACACATTAACTTATTTAACTGGTTAGCTGTTACAAAGAACTCGGAGAATCTTGAAGACATGTTACCATTATAAAAGAGTCCAGAATGCAAAAGGAAATAATGGCATGAAATAGGGATTTGGGGACGAACTGTCTGATAACTCTCAAAAACAAGCTATGCTGCTTTTCTCCAACTTCCATGGAGAAAAGGCATACTTCCCTTAGAAATTTCCTCTACCATTTGGTGCAACATTTACGTGGCTGTAATAATACAAGCTTCAGTCCTCACCAGTTTGTCTCAGTGGATAAAGCGTCGGCCTGCAGACTAAAGGGTCCCAGGTTCGATCGCGGTCAAAGGCATGCACCTTTGTGGGTACATCCCCACGAGGGGATGTGCAGGAGGCAGCTGATCGATGTTCCTCTCTCATCAATGTTTCTAACTCTCTATCCTTCTCCCTTCCTCTCTGTAAAAAATCAATAAAATATATTTAAAATAATAATAATACAAGCTTCATTAGAGAAGTAAAATGCAATAGCCTCCATGAGATCAAAGGACAATCTATTAAATAAACAAGTGGACTCTAGAATGAAATAATACGAAGTTAAAATTTTATGGTGGATCGAAATGTAAATTGTACTGGCATATTGTGGCTAAATGCAGAACTGGGGGTTCGCTCTATTAAGGGGAAACTGACAGTGGCTTGAATGACCTGGGAAAAATAGGAAAAGATACATAAATTCTAAACAACCCATTCTATGTGCTGTTTTAGTACATTCAAAGGCTCTCCTCACTAACTACAAGAGTAATAAGAAATATACAACCGAAAAATAATAGGTATTGTGATATTTTATAACACAGTCCGTATTCAGTGATTGAGGGACTTAGCGAGGATAGTTCATGGTGAAAGAAAACAAAGCCTATAGCAGACACATCAGCTGTGTTCTGAAACAAGGGACACACTGTATACTGACCACTTACTTGCTCCTGAAATCTGTAAGAATTCTGCTCTTAAAAGAAACCGAGAACTTAGTACTGTTTAAAATTAAAGGTCTTCATGAACTCTGAAAATTAGAGCCTGTGTTTGCTGGAAGGACAGGATAAGGTGGAGACAGGGAAACCAAACTTCTCTACACACTAGGGGTTCTGAATTCGAATCCTTGTAAAAATGCTTATTGAATACTTGGTGTTCTTTTTCTGCTAACTGGAAACGACAGGTTATAAAACACCTTATTATGTATTTCAGTGCATTACATCATGTAAGTCATTTACAAAATTGTATAAAATACCCTGAAATCGCATCAACAATGTACCAAGAAACTAAAGGAAAAAAATCATAAAAATCACATTTTGCAAATGAAATATGATAGAGTCAAGGGTCTAAGAATGAGACAGTTGCTCCCTCTCACGTTCTTGAGCACAATCTAGCTTATTACAACAACATTCTTTGAATCCGTGGAAATCCGTGAGATTGTTTTTTTCCCAAAAGAAAACAGTTTTTAAAAAAACGATTGGTTCAGTGAACCACAGAAAAAAGTAATAAAAGTAATAATTAACAATAAGAAAACAGGAATATCTATTAACCTTCTAATTATAATAGAAGAAACTTATCTGTGAAAATCCTAAATGTATTTTTGCAAAACATTGTTTTCTAAAATGAATTTTTGTTGTAATTTGATTTTGACTACTTTCTACTGAGTATACAGGGTGAAGCTAAAGGAGGTTTACAGTTCTTTGTGTGGAAAATAATAAATAATAAGACAAGGATAAACTCTGTTTCGGGTACTCACAACTGTAAAACTACTTTTGCCCCACCCGGTTTATACACACACACACACACACACACACTGCATTTCCTGTATTTCAAAATATTTTCACAAAATCTATACTTTCCTCAAGGTAAATAATTTTAAATGTGACTTAGCTTTCAAACCCTGAAAATTTAAATTTTGGCTCATGTAGCAGGAGGCAAGGAAATGTAGTTCTGTTCATCCTTAGCGTCTCATGATTATAGTCCTAGAATATCAAAGAAAGTCCTAGATACCCACCAATTAATTTTAACTTGAAAGAAGACCACAGGGTGAAAATAATCAATAAAATAGCCTACCCAAGTAGCTGTATTCTCCCATTGGCCAGCCCTGAAAGTAATTAGCTTATGATTCAGTGCCTGTTCAGTTTTTTTAGAAACTGCTCTGCAATGGCTCCTCCACGGATGGGCAGGTTGGCTGCATTTGTTAATAGGTCCATTGGTTTGCGACCCCCTTGGTTTATATTTGAAGGCCAACCCTAAACCTTGAGTAAATTGCCAGGCCTGCCTAGTGGTTTTCCCTCATTTGCTAGGGAACCAAAGATGATCACTGCGACACAGAGCAGAGAACTGGTGTTTTTAAGATCAGAAGAACCTGGGTGAGAAAAACCCAGCTCTGGCTATTTGGCATCTGTGTGACTTTGGGCAACGCACTTCTTGGGAGTCACAGTTTTCTCATCTGGAAAATGGGGATTATCCTATCCATTCTCAGATGACTGTTGTGACTGTTATTTAAAGTCACTTTATATGATGGACACAGCGCAGGGATGAGCAGAGAACCGGTTGCTTCCCAACTATTTGCTCCACTTATTTCTCTTAATGATTTGACTTGGAATGGCACGGGATAGTCCCTGGAAGCTGCAATCAGGGCAGACTGTAAAATCTCACCTGCTCGAGGTATTGTCCTAGAAGGCACTGGCTCTAGAAAGCACATTTTGTTTGCTACTCTGTTGTTGGCTGTGGTTGCCTTTGGGGGAGTGATTTATATTGTTGATTTCAGACTTTTATTCCTGGAGAAGAGTTGTCCTGTTTAGCTTTCTGACCTCTATTGTCTGCTGCACATGCCGAATAATATGCACTTGCTAATATGCAGTATGCTAGGAATTCGGAAAATAGGTATTGGCTACAAAATCCTCACATTCAGGATTTATGTATGTTTCTAATCCCACTGTCCTAAATTATTCGGATTTTTGTTTATTTTACTTCTTAGATCACAGACTGTTTGTAAGCTGGATAGAGCAAGTGAAACTATGAAAACAAGAGAAATAAAGTCACTCCAACTGATGTATTTTTATTTTCTCTGTAGTATGTATTCTCTGTACATATGTGTATTTATTACATGTAATTCACAATCACCTGGCAATTTGAATAGGAATTTTAAAAAAGCTGGTTCAACAAATAAATGAATATGACTAACACTATTCATACTAATAAAGATCTCAATTTTAACAATGTAACTAGACTGGAAACACTGACCTAAGGTTAAATATTCTCTCATGTGTTATCAGTACTGTACCACTGAGTCTGGATTTATTTATATTCAAAATCTGGTTAAGCATGTAATTTAAAAAATTCTAAAGCCATGGTGACAGGGTGTGTGTGTGTGTGTGTGTGTGTGTGTGTGTCTGTTAATGGGGCATTCATTTTAAAAATAAAAACTATACATGTGCAAAAATATTGATATGCACTGCAGTCCTGGATGGAAACTCCATTTCTAATAGTCAAACTTGATGCACATACTGGTCGCTTGGCATGCTCTGCTCAGTGCCATCTGTTATGCTGGCATCGTGCCCATTCACAGGGAGTTATGCCAGCTTAACATGATATAGGTGACACCAAAATGAAGGTTTGAGAGGCTAGATAGTGGAGTGAGCTATGACCCCTCCTGTAATCAGGACCCTTGGTGGCTGTCTTTATGGAGAGGATTTGTGTTACCTCTGTGGACCCCAGTGTTAGCAAAAACTCCATTATAAAAAAATCAATCAATAAATAAATCAGTGTGCTGTCACTCAGAGTGCTAAAAATTTTACCAAAATAGGGAAAGTTAAATATTTCATTCTAAGACCTTGCACCATCTTGGAACTAATATTATCAGACACGTAATCCTGAGTAGGTCATGAACACGTATGGCTGTATAATTAATGTTCAACAGTTCTTTCAAAGGGCCGAACGTGCGTTAACATGTATATTACACATGTTTTATGGGAAGGAGCAACACTCAAAGAATCCACTACTAATATTTTCATTCAAAGAATTTCTGAGATTTTTTTTTCTATCCTACACCCATCAGTTTCATTGCATTTACTTCCTTCAGTCCTTATACTACTGATTTAAGTTTCCACTCTATTGCTGGGGATCAAATTATACAATTTATATTTTTTTGTATCACTGTTTTACATCACAATCCTTATAACTTTTTAGAAAATGTGCATACTCGAAAAAGCTGTGCAATACCTTGCTTTCCATTGCCCTGTACTTTTCTGAGTTAATTGTATTATTTAGGGGGGAAGCAATACACAAAGGCTCGTAAGGGAATTACAGAAATGGATATTTTTATACCAACCAATGGGTTAAGGCACTTTGAATCCAAAGAGGCATTAATGGTGCAAAAGCAGAAATGCCCAGCATTGCATTATTGGAGCATCGTGGGGTTTTCCTTAGCCTCTCTATAGCTAAATGCATGGTGTGGGTACTTATAAAAAGAGTAATAATTTAGAAAAATGCAAAACAAAAACAAAAAATCTTTCAGAGCACAAGTCTAACTGACTTACTGTATTCTAGAATTTGTCATTTATAAGGCAGCATTACCTGGTCAGATTACGTAGCACAAAATATAAGGTGACAAATAAGAGACCATTTTCATCATTAATTTATTCAGCTACTTACTCAACCTCTATTCATGGGACACACTGTGGTAAAGGCAATGTGAAGCACAGAGGGTGAAAGAATACATGGGCAGTTCTCTCAAAGTGCTCGGCCTGTACTCATAAAAGAAGGGTAGTAGGTTTCTCCTCTCCTGTCCTGTCCCAGGATGCTGGACTCTTAGGCAAGCCTTAGATCCCATTGGGTTTATATGCTGAGATGCCAGTGGATCATTACATACCAAATGTTCATAATACTCATAGAAATATGTCAGACTTACATTATCTGTAAAAAGACCTCTGGCGTAGAAGCAGGTGAAACTGAAAATACTATGACATAACTTAGTGCATTTCAAAAGACTGTCAAGATGACAAATTGTGTTGTGCATTCTATTATAATTTATTCATTTTTAAAGCTATGTTACTTAGCGTAATGGTTTATTGTCTATGAGCCTCTTCGTTTTTCTGCTTCCTAGGATTGTTCTGAAGATTGTATGGTCATACAGACGTCGTTTCTTAAAGGAGTTTAGGGGAGTCGCAAAATCATTATGCCAACAGTCCATGGGGAAGCCTCAGGAAAAGAGATGGGATTTGAGTTGACTTGTGAAGAATGTCTAAGGCTGATATTGCCCTAGTAAAAGAAGCCAGGTCAGCCAGTGTTCTGTTTACCTTCGGCCATGATGGCCAAGTCAAGAGAACTGGATTCTGACAGAGCATGTACTACTGCAAATGCAGGAAGTCCATCTAATTTATATGGGCCTCACTTTCTTCATTTTTCAAAAGAAAAGGCTGGTACTTTGGTTCCTTTCAACTAGTTCAGACACTAAAACTGACAGATGGAGTAAAGTGAAGATGCCATGCCAATAAAGGCTGCCATCGTGATACAACTCCAGGTGAGGTTTTAGAGCTTGCAAATGAAAAGGAATGGTTTTCTATGAGCCTAAACTTTATTCATCATTAGATATGAGATGGAGCTACATAAAGCTCGGAATCCAGTTTAGTACCTTATAAACTTGCTCATCTCTAAGTGGGTCATATCATATGGCATATTAAAAATATATTTGGAAGGGAATGTCTTGATCCAAATAAAGAGATGCCTGTTAACAAAGACTAGAAGGCCTTTATTTTCAAGCATGCATTTCCTATAACGATTCTGGGTCCAGCTGGGGATGTCTTCCAAAATGAATGGTTCATTCATATTGTAATAGACCAACTACCTGAGGCAAACTCTCTGTGTGAGTCTTCAGAGTGAGAACTGCTTTCTGTTATAGCTCTCATAGTTGACAGATTTGAATAACTAAGAAAGATCCAGTCAAGGGTTTGGATGGATGTTACTAAAATGAGGCTCCTGAAAATAAAGCAAGAAATGTTTTCGTTGTTAAAATAGAACGAAGAACAACCGGCAAACCCCAAAATATAGCTGTTGAAATGTCCAGAATATTATTGATATTTTACTTTTAATAATTATAAAGCTGTGGGTTCATCTCTATTTAAGATTAGCTTGAATTTTTACACAACTATGGATAATGGGTATAATTTGGTATAACTATTACGTAAGATAACTATTATTGTTATGTGGGGTAAATAAATAGAGTGTGTGTGTATAAGTGTGTGTGTGATTTTCAGCTGCCAAACATTATCTTGGGTAGGAAAGACTACCCAAATGTTCAGAACTGTATGATCTTGTGCCCCCACAACTGACGTCATAATCTGTAAATATTTCCATGTGAGCTAATGAAAGATGCTGGTGATTTTTGCAACTGATAGATATGTCCTGTATCTTCACTGTTATCTACACAAAGGCAATTAGGAAAAGGTGTTAAAAGCATGGATTATCTCCTATTATTACTAATACGTACTTGTCAATGTTACAGGTAGTCATGGATCTTACTGTCCCATGTTGAATAAGTGTTAGGAAATTCCTATACTCTCCAATATGCCTTCCATCAGACAGTCCTTGACTGTGAGCATTCCAACTTTAGAGTTACACTTGGATATGGTTACAGAAACCCTGGAAAAGGCTATGATGATTATATTGCTCAGTGACCACTTAAAAAAGCAGGGAGGTGCTGGAGAGAGAGGTCCCGGGCAGAGGAGCTGTTCTATGAAGTTATTTTCTGAAGACACTGCATAGTTTCAGAACACCAGCAGCTCAAGAGGAGGAGAAACAAAGAAGGAAAGAGGAGAATGAAATGGAGAGTCCTCCAAAAGTTTTGCTTAGCGATGGCTCTGCTCATCCACCCTATGTCATTCCCAGACTACAGCAGATGTGTTTGTGTGTTCTAGAATACGTGGAATTTGGTTAAGTCACAAAAGGACATCAATAGATTTACTAACCATGACCACAAAAGTTATCACTTCATAGTATTTATCAATGTATTTCAAATCATAGAGTCATAAACTGTATTTCAAACATATTAGCTATGGCTTTTGGCCTGGAAGCAGTGAAGGAAAAAAAATTTTTTTTTAGGAAAAATTTTTATATGTGTTTAGACGTTCATTTTTAATTACACAGGTGACTGCTTAAACATTGCAATTAATGTAGAATATTGAAATGTTTATTTAATAAGTTGCAACTGATAATTATTTTCATAACTTTATAAATGGACTTAAAGAGCAAGGTCAGTGCAGCTCAGTGCATTGAACGCTGTCCCATGCACCAAGAGGTCACAACTTCAATTCCTGGTCAGGGCACATGCCCAGGTTGTGGGCTTGATCCCCAGTATGGGGTGTGGAGGAGGCAGCTGATTGATGTTGCTCTCTCATTGATGTTTCTATCTTTCTCTCCCTCTTCTTTCATCTCTATCTAAAAAACTATTTATTTAAAAAATAAATAGACTTAAAGAGGATTTAATAATATAGCTTTTAAAACAAAGCATATGCATTTTGGTCGCTAGAGTTATCTGTCTTCAACTTGTGAGTCTAGTCCACTATGCAATAAGAGAAAGTGACAGGGCTGCTATAAATTTGGAGATAAAAATGCCTTTAGACGTCACTCTAACAAGACTTGCATGCTATTAGTATTCTCTCAGGGACCAATTTTAAAAGTTGTAACATAATAAAAAATGGTTGGACTATATTTCCCCACAGCTTTCATTTTATTACGGTGCATGAAATATGCCTTTATTGGCTATAGCATTACTGGAAGTAAAATATACTGGGTACTGAAAAATTCTGTCACTTTGTATTAGCTGTAAATTATCGACTAGTACAAACCCTAATTTCATTTGTCACATTCTGTTGCATTGCTGCTCTTCCCTGTTCCCATTCTGTCATTCTGGCAGGCCCGCGCTGCCCCAGGTATCACGGCATCGCCATCTGCACCCGACATCTGTCTCTCTATTGATCACACGGGTTTAGCACTTGATCAAACAGAGCACAACAGAATACATCTCTTTTTGCAATCCTGCCAATGCCAACTGCTGCATGAAATCCACTACAAAAGCCCCCTTTACCTAGTTGAAAAACTGCATTTGTGTGGCTTAGCTTTGCTAAGAGACCCAGCATTTTCCTCCCCTGCCCCCTTCCTCCCCCCACCCCCACCCCCCCGGCCCAGCCTTACACGGCAGGGGAGTTATATCAAATTAAATCCAGTTTTCATATATGTGAGAATTAATCAGGTGAAATGTGACCAGTGCCACCGATGGCCACGAGCGTCATGAGGAGAGCGAGAGATGACGTATGCTGTTCAGGCCTACCTATAGGAAAGCCATTGTCCCTACTTTGCTAATCTGTTTGGAAGCATTTGCCAGGATTCATGGAACCTCTGACTGGCCAACAGAGTTGTCCCCCAGCTGCTCTGGTGTTGTGTAACAGGGACTATAAGGCCACGAAAGCCAGAAGACAAGAGTTTCAGGTTCGAGTATAGCACTCAAGCATTTTAGAGTTGCATAGGCAGCCCCTCGGAAGCCTAGGAAGGAACCCCAGATTTTTGCTTAGCTGCAGGGACAAACAGCATATTTTCAAAAGGGCTACAGGGCTTTTGCCAATGTGGCTCTTACTCACCTTAAGGGACGGCCACATGCACTGCCATGAACACCAGTGCCAAGATATTGCCATAAACGGGCAGCACAAAGGAAAGATAAGGCTACGGGGAGATATTCAAGGCGAGTAAAGCCAAAACAGCCACATTTTTTAGTTCCCAGAAACACAATAGTAGGATTAAGGTATGCAGCTATTTTTTGTTCTCATATTTTTCACACTTTCCACAGTGAGAAATTGTTTCCAGGGAGAAATCTTATGCTCACCATGTAAACAAATACAAAAAACAAAACAAAACAAAACAAAAAAACCCTTAAAATGTTAAGACAGATAACCATATCATGTTTAAAACCTATTTAATATCTTACTAGCTAGAGGTTGGATATTTTACTTATAGCCTTCCAATTACTTTAGGTCTATAGAAAAAGCATCCTACATTAAAAATGATCAAGTTTTAAATATTATTATCATCATTTTTAACGGATTCATGGTGGTTATAAAATTAGCAACCCTTGTTGTTAAAGGCAGTATTAGTTACATCAGAATACCAGTGGATCCTAGCATGTATTATTCATGAGATGTTTTGTAGCCAAATACATTAGAGTATGTAGTTATATGGACAAATTAATATTTTAGAGCTAATTGAAAATGTTCTTCCTATAAGGATTAAGCCTCTTCTCCCCAACACACTTCAGTCATTAAAATAGCACTTTTAATGCCTTGTCTAAATGATGTTTGACATTAATACAAAGTTATATTAAAGCACTCAAATGGCCAGCTCTTTTGTAATGTATTCTATATGATCAGACATTGGGTCAAGGCTGGGCAGTGTGTACGAAGTAGTATCAAGTGGAGCTAATTAAAATATATTCTCCCTAGAACTTTACAGAAGAGAGAGACCCGTAATCATCAGAAGGTATTCCGCAAATGGCATCTCTGAAAGGCTGGCAGCATGCTTTCATCTCCTGGCATGAGGGTAATTTTTGACATAAAGGTTTTATTATAGACTCAAAACTTCAGCTGGAAAATAATTTTTTACTATGTCAATAAAATCATTATGAAGCCTCCAATGCTTTTCTTACAGGGATTTTATTTCCTAAAACATCAAGCTTCATGTTCAAGAGAATAAAGGTTCTAGCATTTTGCCACATTTTCATTGAATTCATAAATATTTTTCCTGAAAACAGAGTTAGCTTTCCCTGTTTCTTCGGAGACTACTGCTATGATTATTCACACACACACACACACACACACACACACACACACACACACACTCGTTAAATCCCTCCCCCTAACCCCCCATTATCCCAAAGTGCAGGAAAGCAGACCCGCTGAAGGACTGTAAGGATGGCAGACTGTTCGCCCATTACATACGTCCTCCTAACAGTAGCCCCTTAAATCGACTACAGCCAGGGCCAATTTTGGAACAGTCATGTTTGGGCTTACAAATCTTGTCCTGGTTTTGTTCTCTGTTATCCCTCAGACACATGTGTGTTAGAAAGGGGGGAACATATCCTAGACTTGACCTCCATTAATAGAAAAAAAGTCACTCACTTTTCTCTTACAATTCACATTTCCTATTTCTTTTTGAGAAATTAGATTCAATTGAGCAAAGCAGGTCACAGAACAAGAAACTCGGGTACAATATTCATTTCTAGAGAGCAGGGGTGCTACACAAGGACTGCACCCCAGGAATCTTTTACTAAGAGCCTTTTCACTGGTGTCCCTGGATCTCAAACTTTTCATCTTCATGTGGTCTAAGGGAGCTTTGACCTTAGCACTTGCTGCTGCAGAGAAAAAAACATACGTTTACCAATGAATCATTCTACTTCTGACAACACATGTTTTCAAGACAGTAGAACGAAGAAATTCTTTATGAAGACAGTTGACTATAGAATTCTAGTTGGATAGTTGCTCAAAAATTAAACAACGCCAACTTGTCTTTTAATATAAGCCCGTTGATCAATAGCAATGAAGCAACCACATTTCTCAAAGTTCCTAAATGTAATTTCCCCTGACTCCTATTATAGCTTTTGGACTCCAAGAAAATTGTATTGATGCTAAACTAACAACCCCCATCAACATGACCAGGGGAAAAATGGATTTCCCTTGTGCCTTATTCCTACTGATGGGACATTCAACTTTACCTTGATAAGTACATTTGCTATTATAATTAGTAACAGAGAAAAATATCAAGCAGTGAATGTTTGCATGTAGTATTTAGTAAGCATGAGTGAAAAATCTAAACATAAGTACAGTATTCTCAAAACATATATCAGAAATGCTAACTGTTATAACACCCATACTGAGAATAAACATTTACTGTAACAGCAATACAAAAATCTAATCCTCACATCAAGAATGACATGTTCACCTCGTAGCAATTATTTGTTATGACTAGAAATTAAAGTATTATTTTTATTTCTACATATTTTTGTCACCACTTTGTGGATGGTAAGATGAATTATTATATGACATCATCTAGCAAACAAGGGAAATATCAGTTTATTTTTTATCAAAATATTTTCACACTTAAGAGCAGATTAATCAGATTGTCCAGTATCACGCTTTGGTTAAACGTACTTTAAAGTTACTGCTTAGCCCTAACTGGTTTGGCTCAGTGGATAGAGCGTCTGCCTGTGGACTCAAGGGTCCCAGGTTCGATTCCAGTCAAGGGCATGTACCTTGGCTGCGGGCACATCCCCAGTAGGGGGTGTGCAGGAGGCAGCGGATCGATGTTTCTCTCTCATCGATGTTTCTAACTCTCTATCCCTTTCCCTTCCTCTCTGTAAAAAATCAATAAAATATATTTTAAAAAAAATAAAGTTACTGCTTATTTAATGGGTTTAGGCTCAATCATGTGCATTTCCAAAATTGAAGTTTGCTTTACTCCAACAAATTTGTCTCCAGTGGCAGTTGTTTCCAACATAATTCAGATTTCCAGCAGAAAATCCAATTCCAAAGGGAATGCAGAGAGATTCACAGTAAAAATGGAGACTTTTCCCAAGTCCAGGTCCTCCGATAATGTTTGTGGTGTGAGGTGAGGCCTGTGAACTGCCTGAGGGTTCGGGGCCGCTGCCCAAGCGTGGGCTCTGTGTACAAAGCTGACGGTGTGCTTTCTATGGTCTCCAACCTCCGCGTGTTAAAAGTCACACTGTCACACACAAAACCCATCATTAGAATTTAAACCACTGATCTCTAGAACCTCCGGTTTAAACTCCCAGCATATCATTATGTAACACAAAAAGTCACTTGTCACGGTGGAAATTGCAGTTAATGCCAGGCATCCTACCGCCCTTTGTTTGGGTTGCTAATGAGGAGCTTGAGAGAGGAGCACCCCCCCCCTCTTTGCAGGACCCTGGACCCTGGCCTCTCAGGTTGGTCCTGGCTCAGGTGAGTCGGAGGTAGTTCCAACACACTCAGAAAACAGATGCCTCCTGCAAGCACTCTGTGCTTGCTTTATGCACTCAGAAAAGGATCCTGAGCTTTACCCCACTCCCGCCCCACTCCTCTCAACCTCCCAATTACATCACGAGAAAATTTGACTCAAGTGGTTTGAAAATCCTATACAAACTGTTAGGGGTGTCCTAATGGAATCCTAAAACTCTCTACAATTTATGTTTTAGATTTCCCTGTGTATTTCAGAGGCAAAAAAGGTTTTCTACTTTCAAGTGTCTGTAAACAGAGGCAGAAAAATCTTTAGACAATTATACCGAGTGTTTATGACAGCAACCCAACCCGGTGAGAGGGGCAAGGGCTGGGACTCATAGGATGTCGCATGTTCTTGCAATCACTGAGAAAGTTCTTTGGCAGACAAGGTGGTTAATTATTAAAACAGAAAAAGTGTTTGTTTGCTTGTTCTATAGAGTCATGCTAAATCATAAACGAAGCACTATTTAAACCATTCTGGGTTGACAAGGAAGGAGAAAATATGTACACAGGCTTTAAAATATGCGTGCAGTCACCACCAGCAACCAACTGTTTCCTGTTTCTGACAAAGGAGTAAATAATCCATTGATCTGCAGCGGGCACCTGCACTCCCTACCAGTGGTCCCTGAACCCTCATTATTTTGCCTCAATTAAAGTTCATCGTCTCGGAAAGTCTGTGCTGAGCAGATGTACAACTCGGAACACAGAAGAATCACAAATTTAGAAAACTGCCATTTTGCAAACCCCAGTATCTCATCATTTGTTGTGGGCAAGAAACATTACAAACAATATGTCTCTTTTATAGGCTGCTAAGCCGGCACATTACAGAAAAGAATATTAAAGTTCAAAAACTGTCACATGAACAGTACGTTATGAATACAGTAATGCATTTTGTGTGTGTGGTTTTTTTTTATGATTCAAATAATGGTTAGTGAAATGAAAAAAAAAAAACTTCAGTGGGTTATAATGTAAAAATTGTAACTGGGAATTAGACAAAATTGGAAATATGAGCAAAACCAAGCACCAAGTAATGATCTGTAGAGAAGTGCAGAATGTAATAACGAATGTATTTCAGAAATATGAATTCGACTAATGCACATTTTATTTCCATCTTTTGCATAATCCTGAAATCTACTGGCACTGATAATCAAGGCAAACCATTTAAATAAAAAAAAAATGCAGCAAGAATCCAGTTTCAACTATAACGGGGAGACTCTCGGTTGAAGAACTTTTTATTTAAAAAACAAACAAACAAACCTACGTCGGGTCAAATACCACAGCAGCATCCATTTAAAAAGCTGTATAAAACATAGCCTCCATTGCTCCTAAACCTCTTTCTGTGCTTAAGAAAACTGAGGGAGAGAAGCAAGCAGTCAGGGAGATGTTCATTTCCATTTTATTTTTTAAAAATGTTATCTCTGTAAGACATTGAAATACATATTTTTCAGTGAATAAGATGAAGTTCCTAGACACCATTTTCTAGTCCTTTTCCTCAGCATGATTCTGACTCCACAGTACGCGCTCCACAGACTGTAGCAGATTGCGAGCTCGAGGTCAGAGTATATGCTTGAAGCATCAATGGCTACACCTGTCATTTTCATTTTCCCGGGAAGAATGTGTCATTGTTTAATGCTGTGACATGCATTCGCTACTACAACCCGACTTCCAGTTTTGCCACTGCCATGCGATGACTCTAACTGCCCATTAACAGAAATATTCTAATGACATCTTAACTTCTCGTCTCTGTTGTAATTATTTTTATTTAATGATTTGAGACACGTAATTTCTCCCTCGCCATGCAGGCTCCTGCAATCTATTTTGGCTCTCCCATGCAACCACTGCACTGTTTGGAAAGGTGGGAATAAATCACATGTGTACTCTGGAGCATTAGTAAAGGTGTTCAGCGTCTGCACGGCGCGATTATGGGTGGGGAACATTTTTCCTCTTCGCTTTTCCCTACTACTTGCCCCTGATTAACATACAGAACACTCTGAAGAAATTACCAAATCTGATTGGAAAAACTACCTTGTGTTCGCTGAAAAGTCTGCAGGCTGAACTGATAACTCGGTTATTACAAGGCTTGATGAGAACACTGTCTCAACAGGACAAAGGTTAGAGCTAAAATACCCGGGCTGCTCGAAGCTCTCTTTCGTAGCTCTGTTCCAGGGTAAGCCCATTTTTATGGAAATTCTTTTTGTATATTTCCCTTCAAATAGATTTCTTACACTGACATTTAAGATGTCAGAGTTGTTTCTAAGACACATTTCAACCGATTTCCCTCTCGGTAAAACGGGTTGTGCTATGCCTATGTTGTTCTTCTGAATCAAACAAACCCTGAGCGTGACTTGCATATTTCAGGTTTAAGAGACCAGTTCAGAGTGTGGTAACCAAAGATACATGATCGAAATAGACACACACGGTGTGTGGGGTAAAATTCCTCATCTCTCGAGCACCCCCATAAAATCGTGATGGGAATAACTTTCTGACACATAACTTAGAAATATGTATTGTTTTTATAAAATCCTGGAAGATGTTATTATACTAACCTAATTTCATTTTCTCTGAATAATATCGATCTAGAGATCACAATTTTATATACCATTTATAAAATGTAAAAACAGATTTTAGTACTTTTACAAATAATTTAATAAGGCAATTCCATGCAGATGAAATACACATACAATGAGCCGATAACCATGCCCTCTGCAGTGTGTTGCAGAGTCAAGGATAGATTTCTGCAGGGACGGCTTCCGCTTGTTCTGGAATCTATCAGCTGCACTCTCAAGACTTGGTTTCTGCATCTGTGAGATGTGGGTTCAGTCTACAGTGTGTTTCTATTTTGTTTTGTAAAGATTTTAATAAAATACCATATAAAATTTCATCACATAGTAGATATTGGATAAATATTAGTCTTACTCTCCTCCCCCTTCCATTTTGCCCTTGACAAAGCCTTACCAAATACAAATTTCTTGTTTGTTTTCTGTCACTGACACTCATTGATGTGGCAGGAGAAATCTTGCATACACCTACCTGTAGCATTATTTCTAACAGCCAAGATTTGGAAGCAGCCCAAGTGCCCATCAGTAGATGAGTGGATAAAAAAGGTGTGATGCATTTACACAATGGAATACTACTTGACTCATAAGAAAGAAGGGAAACTTACCTTGGCAACAGCATTGATGGACCTGTAGAATACCATGCTAAGTGAAATCCAATGAACAAAATAAACAAAATAGAAACAGACTCATAGATACAGAAAATAGACTAACAGCCATTAGAGAAGTGAGGCGTTGGGGGACTGGATGTAAAAAGTGAAGGGATTAAGCAAAACAACAACAATAACAACAAACACCTCAAGGGCAACAGTATAGTGATTACCAAAGGGCAAGGGGCATGGGGAGGGTAGAAGAGGGTGAAGGGGAGACAAATGGTGATGGAAGGAGACTTGACTTTGAATGGTGAACGCACAATACAATACACAGATGATACAGATTTGTACACCTGAAAATGAAATAATTTTACTAACTAATGTCTCCCCAATGATTTCAGCAATATTTAAAAAAGTTTTAAAAAATTGTGTTTGGTGTAGAGCCTTTCTTTACAATGACCACAATCGTTTCTAACTGTTCATTGCCTATTTCTACAATAAGAATTTTTAGAAAAAAATTAGATGAACTGATTTAGCATAAATAATATATACCAGTTGTCTTACTAACAGAAGCCTTCTGTCTCTTTTGACTTTTATCATTGATGTTTTATGGCCTCTATCTTCACAATCTCAATAGATTCAGATGAACTAGTAGGAGATCATTCAGAGACCTTTTATGTAAGAGCAATGAGAGCAATACTCATGCACAAAGACACTGTGTTACTACTATATGACAGTCAACCATGAAAAAAGACACCATTTTCCTCCAAGGAGAAATAAATGCCCATGTACCCACTTCTACATACATTGAGGTAAGCTAAGCAAGTTGACTGGCACTCAAAGTTGCCAACCACTGAGGCAGCTCAACCTCAAAATGTTAAGCCATACCTCATACATGTGAATCTTTGAATTGGTTCCACCTGGAGAATTCCATAGCTACTGTGCAATACTAATGCATCTTGTGAGAGGTTTACGGATTTCTTCAGAATCACTTTCTTTGCACCAGGGTTACCACACTAATATATTTAACAGAGACATTTACATGCTTTGCATTGTAAGTGCCTTGGAAATCCAAGCACAGAGCCTGCACATTTCCGCCGAACCATCAGATGTAATGAGTTATGGCACTATCGGCATGTTGATAAGCTATAGCCCAAAGAAGAACAAGAAGGAAGTATAAAAAATATGGCCAGAGGATGGGATAAAATTATCAGCTAGTGTGTTTTCCTGTTTGGTTTTAATCTACATTTAATTAAATTCTTATCTTCTGTGTACTTATGGTCGCATTTGAATGGCGAGACTGCATTCATTATGAATGGTAAAACTTAACTCAGAGAACATTACATGTGGCTTCTTTAAAAAAGAGAAGAAGGGAAATGCTGTCTTTATTCTTTACACTCAGGTCTTATAAAAGGGAACCAAACCCTCTCTTAGGTCAAGTGCAGTAGCACTTAACCTTTGGGTTAACTGATTTGGAAAGTTGGACTGAATTCACTTTTATGCTATTAATTTTTTTTTTTTTTTTTTTTTTACAATTTGGAAATGTTGTTATCAAATTCTGAGCCTGAACAGAGCTGGCAAGGGAACCAGTGAAGTGCATTAAGGAAATGCCTTCTTCATTCTTAAAAACAGAGATGATAACAGAAAGTTTTTATTGGTACTGCAAAATGTGTGCATTAGTCTGCATCCTTAATTACTAAAACCATTACATCTCCTTGACTTTATATGCTCAAATAAGAAAAAAAGTCTTGCTATTCAAGTTTTTCTTTCTGTGCCAGAGACCCTTTGAGTTCATTCAAGCATCCATACATTTCAGAGAAAAACAACAAAAGGTTTTGAACACAGCATTATTTTACACACTTTTAAAAATATATTTTTATTGATTTCAGAGAGGAAGGGAGAGGGAGAGAGAGATAGAAACATCAATGATGAGAGAGAATCATTGATTGGCTGCCTCCTACACGCCTTCCTCCACTGGGGATCAAGCTCACAACTTGGGAATGTGCCCTAACCAGGAAACGAACCATGACCTCTTGGTTCATAGGTCGATGCTCAACCAATGAGCCAGGCTAGCCAGGATACACGCTTCTTAGTTTTATAACATTTTTAGTTCTATTCCAAGAATGGCAGGGCAAATTGAGAATATCCTTGAGGCAATGTTTGGTACCTGCAATAGCAAGCAGGGTTTCATTGGTTTGACCTAAATTCTGTGTCAGCCTTAACAGAGGCAAACAGAGGCAGCGCTTATGATTTAGGCTTGAATATTTATTGTTGAAAAACCGAGATCTGGGACCAGATTTGCTACTCCACTGGATCAAAATTCACTAAAACAAGACTAACAACAACAACAAAAATGCCTTCATAATTTTACCATTATAATATATCTATATCTGTTTATCTATATATACATATATGCATATGTATTCCCTTAATGTGTATATATATACACACATTATATATATAATGTGTACATATATGTATATGTGTGCTAGTATGTATGTATATATGCACGCACACACACACACTAAGAGAATACAGATTATTCTGTGACATATTTTTATGGCTATTCTTCAAAGCTGTAATTTATGATTAGTACCCCATATGCCAATAAAATAAGAACACTTAAAAGGAACATTTGTTATTACTTTGGTATTTTTAAGTGTTTACCATTCCAAATGAAAGCTTAATTAAGTTATAATTAAGTAATGGTAGTTACAAAAGAAATATTTCCCCAAATACCCCTAATATTGGGAATGGTATCATTTCACTATGACTCAGCTTCATTTTGAAAGGAGCTGTAAAAACTCCCAACAACTGGGTCAAAAGTTTTTCTCTGACACAGTAGGGTCAGTAATGGCTGGGTAATGGGATGCAAAGACCTTCTTCTAACACACCACTGACACTTCATTCACCCAGAGACCCCAAGAGGGGCAAAGAATATTGTCAGTATACACCCCTTCCATGCAAAGATTTCTTTTTAAAATAAGCATTTTTATTTGATTGGCATTTATACAATTCAGTAGACGGAACCGTCACTGTTCAGCATATAATTGGACATTCAAGTCACAATGGGGATGAATTTAAAAACAACACCCTGTGGATAACTGTACAACATGAAGCCCCCTTTTTAAGAATTATGAACTATTAGAAGCCTAGAAAACTAAAATATTCCTAGTAAGTGAGAAATCCTGGATAATAAAATATACCTTCCCGTGAAAATACAGCTCTCTGAAGTTACAGTTTGATAATCATGTTTTACTATAACATATGATACAGGCAAGTTAAGGATAACATTGGTACCTTGCTTTAGTCATTTGTTTCATAAATACTTTCATATGTGTCCCCTTATTATGTATGGTAAAAGTATGTTTTTGTTTATTTTGGTAAACACCAGAATGAGATGGTGTCCATGTTTATATGCTAACAAGGTGACCTCTGCGATGCTTTTACGAATCTGAAATGGTTAGTTCAATTCAATAAACATTTACTGAGCAATAGTAGTACGCTTACTTAACTTACTATTAGGCAGTCACCCTGTAAGGTAGTGGGTAGACAATGACACACCCTATAGTCTCTTCAAAGGAGTGTAATATTAGAAGCCAATACTACAACACGGTTTGTGAAGGTTATCTGGTACAAGGATACATAAAAACCTAAGGGGCTGAGATGGAGAAGATGTGCTATTCAGCTGGTTATGAGAAGAAGAGCTGGAACTGGCAGGATAAAGAGAAATAACATAGTTCCTCAAAATCATCGAGATAATTTACACCGTCCATGCCAAGAACTGCCAAAGAGGAGCAAACAGTTCCTACATGAAGCTGTGAGGTAACCAGAACGTAATTGTTTGTGTATAATGACATGGCTCTGGCTGCCACCTACTCATTTATTTGTCCGTATCCCAGCCTAAATGGCTTCCTTTACATTTTCTAATGTATAATTCACTCACTGCCACAGGCCATTTACACATGCTGTTCCACCTGGCTAGAAAACTTCCCCTTACTCCTGCCCAATTATGTTCATGTTTCAAATTCACCTCACTCAACTGTCATGTATATAGAAAGCTTTCCTGGACATTCTCCTACTTACACACACACACACACACACACACAAAATCACTCACACATAGTCTGGGTGTGTTTACCTGGTTATATGCCATCAAAGAACAGTATTCTTTTCTCTGATGGATTCAGCTGGTGATTATACGTTTGTTAGGATCTGGTTTTCTGACTAGAAATTAACCTCCACGAGAACACGCATTTCACCTACATCACTTCCAAGGTGTCTAGTTGAAGGTCGAAACCGATGTGTTCAGTGTACATGTGATTACAGCTAACAGACCCCCTGACCACTCAAGGAGCCAGGTGAGACCCACCCAGTGCTGCACCAGGACGGAGAGTGGGAAGACGTGGTGCTTGTCTGGCAGTGGTGGAAGTTCTCAGGAATACTTCCAAGAACAATAAAGAGCAGGAAAGGAAGGACATCCGTGTTCCTACATGTGCCCAATCCTAGCTCTGTAGGTGCATCAGAAAAAAAGTGAGGCAGATATCTGGATACTGCTTTCACAGTTTGTCTATTTGCATGTCTATCGCATGCATACATAGCATGCTCTTAAAGTCTGGGGTTCACTTTATTTGACATAAAAGTGATGTTCTACATTGAAGGGTAAAAAAGTCTACATGCCCTTTCAGTAATAATTCAAATGCCTATTACTGTTATTTTTAATAGCTGTCCCTCAGAGGGAAAATCACTTTGAGCTAAATAACGTTAAATAAAATCATGAACATCTGAACCTTGGGCTGATGGGAGAAGATGCATTCTTGTGGATTGTGTGTGCATTCAAAATAAGTGCTTGAAAGAAAGTAGTATAATATGTTCATTCTTATTTTATGGTACAAACAAAAGTAACTTAAAGGAAGAATATTTTTTGTGAGCCTTTGCTCCAACCAGTGAGTTGGTGTATGAAACAGCAGCATGGAAAAATCATAGGCACAACAGAGCCTGTTTCATTAAGGAGTAGCTCACTCAGTAGGCAAAGGGAATCAAGAGGAACCCGGAGAGCTGGTTTCAGATGAGCATACCTTTCCTGCTTCCATATCACCTTAGGGAAGTGAAGAGACAGGACCCTGCATATTCCTGGTGAGCCCCACACTATTCCTCACTGACACTCATAGCCTTACCATCATTCTCCGAGTTCTGAGACAATCGGAATGGATCCTGTACAGTGGTGGGTGTTAACGAGATTAACTGTGGTGATCATTTTGCAATATATATAAACATTAAATTATGATGGTATATACCTGAAACTAAAATAATGTTAAATGTCAATTACATCTCATTTTAGAAAAGAATAAAAAAGTAGTCTTATTGTCACCTTTATCTGGGGAAATGAATGGGTGGAAGTGGAAGAGGGCATGGAGGGGATAAATGGTGATGGGAAAAATCTAATCTAATAAAAGAGTAATATGCAAATTGACCTTGACCCTCACACTGAGACACCTAAGCCATGCCCACTAGCCAAGCCACACCCACCATCCAATCAGAGTGACAATATACAAATTAACCCTGCCAAGATGGCGGCCAGCAGCCATGGAGCTAGAGCAAACAGGAGGCTTCTGTTGTACCAGTGATGAAAGAAACTGCCTGCCTAGGTCGGCTGTGGCCTCTGTTCAAGGCAACAAAGTTTCAATTACAGAAGATAAATAAACCCCAGAAACCTGCTTCCAGCCAGCCTCCCTGGGGCCTTGGGTCAATGGCAGCTGTGGCCAGCCTGCAAACAGCCCTCAGGCCCTCATCCAGGCTGGCCAGGCACCCCAATAGGGACCTGAACCCTGAAGGGCCTGTGGGCAGACTGAAAATGGCCCTCAGCCCCTCACCCAGGCTGGCCAGGCACCCCAGAAGGGACCTGAACCCTGAAGGGGCTGTGGGCAGCCTGAAAATGGCCCTGAGCTCCTCACTCAGGCTGGTCACACCCCCATGGGGTGAGGGTCCCCACTGGGGGGCTTGGCCAGCCTGCAAACAGACATCAGCCCTTCATCCAGGCTGTCCAGGCATGCCAGCAGGTGGACATCCCCCGAGGGGTCCCAGACTGCGAGAGGGCACAGGCCGGGCTGAGGGACCTCCTCCCCCCGAGCGCACAAATTTTTGTGCACCGGGCCCCTAGTAAAATATAATAATAAAATATAATAAAATTCATGACCCATAACATTAGGCAGGTCAGTAGTGTTTCTGAGCAATCATACTACATTTCCCTGATCCATCACTCTCCAACACTCATTCCCCATCCATTCTCTCCTAATTTTGCTTCCGCACTTACTAAGAAAACTGAAGTAAGCAGAGAACTTAATTTCTATCTCCTCCTCAACTCAATTATAAGCACCAGGGCCCACATACTTTGCTCTCAGGACTATGTTATGGATGTGCGAACCATGCCCTTATGTAAGGCCGCCTCCCAATAGGAGCTAGATGTTTTCCTTTTTCCTGCAAATAACCGTTTTTCAGTCTCAACTGTATCATTCCTGGAAGCATGAACACATACTATAATTTCTGCATCATAAACAATAACAAGACAATACCCCCACCCTCAGCTCTTGTTTATCTGCTCCCCTGCAAAGCAAAACTCCCTGAAACAGGCATCTCTGTTTGTTACCTCCCCAAAAGACTTTCCAATAGGTGTTCACTCCTGCTACAAGGAAACTGATCTTGTCAATAACACAACAGCATTGCTGAATCTTACGGTCATTTCTTAGATGTCTTCCTACTTGAATGTCAGAAAAAAATTGCATACAGGTCCTCCTAGAAATACTTTCATTCTCTTCTTTTTTCTTTTGGCTTCCAATCAGCACACTCTCCTGGTAGTCTTCTGACCTCACTGGCTGCTCCTCCTCAATTTCCTTGTTTCCACTTTCCTCCTTCATTCTGTCCACACACTCCGGGCCACCCTGCTGCTCAGGGAACATGCTAAAGCAACCCTGCCTCTACCTGGATTGTACCTGCCTAACACAGCTGCAAGGTTAGCTCCTGCAGACGTTCTGAATTGTCCCCTTCTCAGCTGAGGTCTCCTCTCACCCCTCCCCCCCACTTTAAATGTCAAACCTCTGTATTTCATCTTTCTCTCTGCTTCATTTTTCTCCCTCCAAATTTCTAGCATTTAATAACAAAGTACACATGCTATGCGTTTGTTTATCATGTTTCCTGTTAGAATGTAAGCTCCCGAAGGAAGGAAGTCCCTGCTAGATTCCATGCCTACTACAATGCCTGGCACACAGTAGGCGCAGAGCAACTATTTATTGAATAAATTATCAAAACAGTCCACTATTTTACCTTTTCTACTGTGATAATTATGTTCTACAATATAAGAAAAGTGCTTTCTATCTATTTTCCATGACTCTAAAATAATTATATGTATGCATTAGTGTGCTAGACTTGTCTGGTATTTTAATAATATAGAATTGCCCACCCATAATTAAGGCGAATTTTATTATTTTTACAATGTTATTTGGCTTTGGGGTGTATTTCTAAGCTATGAAAGTTATTTACCATGATCTCTTTATTGCTTTCTTCTTCATACTGCATTAGAATAAAGACTACTATGTTGGCATTAACTAATACCTCTCATATTTATACTGAACAATTCTTTTTGCATCTCTCTTCTCCCTTCATGTGCGTTTTCACCTCTGTAGGAGATGGGGAAGAGGATCAGAAAAGTGTGTTTGTGAAATATTTTATTTCCTGCGAAACAGACCTACAGGAGGCGAATGGATTTCAACACTGTGGAACAGCTGCCATTTCTGAACCCAGTCTTGACTGTCTGTGAAGCATATAATGAAATCAAGAAGAACAGAAAGATAGCATTTGGGTGGATTTCCTTGTCTTCAGGATCAATCGCTTTGACCTGATTCTATTACCCGACTGCCCTAGCATTAAGGAGCATTTTTCAGTAATTTTGAGCCAAATACAATGATTTCTGGGATTACACAAGGATACAGGGGAAACAAAAGGGGGTGATAAGGAAGTTTGCAGAGAGAAATATGAAACATTCAACCCTCCCTGAAACAGACCTGAAAACATGACATCCATTATTTGTATTGGCGGTGCTTCCCTTAACAACTGGCGACTCTTTTTTTTTTTTTTGCACCAACCTCTAAGCTACCATTTCTGAAGCATTCCTAGGAAGACTTGAAAGAAGCCATGAAAGGCATAAGTGCCCAGCAGCCCTGGAAAGACTATAGCTCCACAGTGTTTATATAGGAGCAATCAGAGGTATGCACAAGCAAGACAGCCGGGATTGTTCTGTCCGGAAAAGAAAGCAAAATGTATCCAAATGGACGATTTCCATGAAACAGCTTATCGGGAAGTCTGACTCTGCAGCTAGCACACGTCCCTGTGGGCTTGAGGGCCCGGCCTATAAACAGGAATACTCAGAAATACAATCCCAGTCGATGGGAACGACCTAAGTATCGTTAGATTACAGGAAAAACTTCAATGCAATTCAAGCATTCACACAGATATGTACAGTTCACATCGAATAACCGAGGGAAAAAAACAAACAAAATCAAATTACATTTCATTTATGTGTTATAATCAATCTGTGACCAAGTTGTTTGATCTGTATTAGTTAGGCCCAAAGTTGTTACATGGCCATCCTTTAATGTAACTCTTGCTAAAATCTACAGTATTTCCTTTTTTAAAATGTTCTTGGTAACCTGAGGTCAGGAAACAGAATTATTTAAAGTCTGCATTGTTTTACAGAAGCGCTTTCAAGGGTTAATCAAGTATTCACTCTACTCCTTGAGGACCTGGCTGCTATATTGTTTATTTCTTTAGTCGGATATTTTTTTCCTGTTTGCTTTCCAGTATTGTCAGTGTTCCTGCTGCCAACAAACATTTCATTTTCCAGTCCAATGTGAGCTGGGAAGCCAACTAATGAGCTTGTATAAAGTGTCCCTGCGTTAAGCGTATATGAGTTCTGAGTGAAGACAGGAGGGACTCTTATAACAGTGAAGTGTTAGGCTAAAATACAAGGCCTTTCATGGTGTCTAGGTTTTTGCTTACATCAGAATCTATATTTCCATCTATTGAAATGTATACCTACATTTAATGTTCGCTGCTTTTTTGTTTTTTTCATCTTCCTAGGTTGTTGGGTGTGTCTGGAACATAGCAAAATTATATAGAAAGCATATGCATATAAGATGTAATATTGTAATATTTGCTTACAAGGTAGCACCCTTTACAACAAATGATTCACATTTAAACATAGCATGGAGGGCTTTCAGATCAGAGGAGGCCTAGGGCAAGTCTCTTTGGTGGTCTCTCTCAGATCCGGTTTCATCCCATAGCCGCTGCCTCTGCCACACCACCCGAGTTCGACCCCCTACAAGATGAGTCCTGCACCTGAGGTGCACTGGTGGGGAAACTGGTGCTATGTGTTCCCTGGCCCCCAAGGTCAGTCCCCTAGTTCTGTCTCCAAAAGAGGTCAGTGATGACCCTGCCAAGGCAGCTGGTGACTAGAAGGATCAAGGTGACAATGAAACTGACCATTCAGAACAGACGGGCAAGTGGTAGCTTCTATCTTTGCCCTGATCATCAAAACCCTCAAGGAACCACCCAGAGGTGGAAAGAAAAACAGGAGGCACAGTGACAACAGCACTTTTGATGATTGTCAATATTGCCCGATAGATGCAGCACCAATCTCTGGCCACAGAACTCCCGAGAACCACTAAAGATATCCTGGTGACCGCCAAGTTGTGGGCTGCAAAGTTGACGACTGCCACCCATGTGGCATCATCAATGACATCAACAGTGGTACAGAAAAATGTCCAGCTAGTTAAGAACTACAAAGGAAAATACTTTGATAAAGAATCATTTTCCAACTAAAAAGAAAAAAAAGATATATAGAAGTCGCATTGTCTCCACGAAATAGAAAAATAATTTGGTAGGAAATCTCAGACTTACATTCATGACTGTCATGCATACAAACCCCCTTATCTATCAAGTATGAAGTTGTGAACCTAAAGGACACAGATGGAATTCAACAGAACCTTGCATATCTTTAAATTATATGCAAAATCATATGTGCATATGCATACATTTTAGCTGGAGGAATAAAGAATTTTGTGTGAAAAAACTTTGAAATACTTAATGACCAAGTGCAGACTATTATTGATTGATGGAATAATAATGGTTATATCAGTTTATTATTCAATGTGAAGAGTGACAGATATTCTCTCTGATGTTAATTAAAATTATTAGAGATACTATTTACAAAACTAAGGTCTGTAAGGACTTGCAATATATAATAAGAAATATTCTTTGTATATAGAAACAGAATTCAAATATTTAGGTACTGAAGAAGTTGTCTAGTCAATTATAATATTTCTGTAGGATATTCTTCCATGCCAATTATTGGCAAACCCACTATATAATCCAAGAATCAATAAATTCACAAATGTTAACTAATTTCTTACTCTCAATTCTAGGGGTTCTGTGATAATATCTCATGGATTTGTCTGAACAAGTATCAATATACTTGGCATTTTATTCCACATTATGGAAGAAATTAATAAATGCCAACTGCTTGTCCTGTGTGGTAACTACTGAAAAAAAATCTTGATTAGCTTCTGTTTTAAAGGATGCCAAACCAGCTCCTTGTGAGTGTGATATTCATTGTGGCTGGGTTAATGCCATAAATTAAACTATTTGGAAGAATACCAGAGGCTCAAGGTGAAAGCCATTGATACTGAGATGAATATTAACTTAGCAAAGGTTTTTAAATGTGTAAATGGCAGAGGTCTAGAAATTTACAGAGGTATATTTTATTCAGGTAAATGTTTTTTTATGGCCTTTCAAGGTCTTTATACTCAGAGATACCAACCACTTTAGTTCATAGATACATTGGCATCTGCATTGTGCTTTGATTTCTACTTTAGTTCATTACAATTTTAACCATCATGGCCTATTGAAATTTCACAATTCTACCCATAACAAATTTTGGATGGCTTTAAAGCGATTCAAATTGTATAGTTATGATAAAATGATCACTAAATGCTTTTGGAGGTTATGTCCTTACGGAGTGGTATCTTCCTACATCTATAAATGTATAGGCCTCGGGCTAAAGGGGCATGCTCAAATTTATTGACTATGTAATAAGTAGTCACAGACACCCCAAAAGAGAGTATCTAAGAGGCTCCTTGCAGACTCAACACCAAAGTGAGGCCAGTAGAGTGATTTCCAAAATTAAAATAGAAGGAGGGTCAACATGCATTGCCTTGACGATTAAGTGACAACCTCTTGCAATTTTAAATCTCTGACTTATCAAGTATTGAGAATGGCAAGATAGGAGCCAGATGAGCGATAGTGTATACATCAGCCATTAGGCCAGTGCAGACTGCAAAGCCCGGGTATTAGGAACTGCAACTTTAGTGACACCTACTAAGGGGGAAATTTTGCCCATCGCTGTCATCTAAATATTTCTCTATAGACAGCAGTGCAATATACTTTTCCTGAAACAAGAGAAAAATAACACTTGCTTAACAAGAGAAAAATAGCACTCTTGATCTTCCTTTGATTATTCTGGAATTTCCTGGTAATGTAAACATTTAGAAAACATTGCTTATAAACGGATATGTATGATTACTTGTAAACATGACTTCATTGTATGGTGAAATAAAATGGCTCAAATGCAAGGTTATAGCTGAGGAAGTGGAGGGACATGAGTAATAGCTAGTGGGGCTCTAGAGAAAACACGTCGTTACTGGATTGTTTTTTTGTTTTGTTTTGAGGGTTTTTTGCACTTATTTGGATAAAATTATTTTAAATGGATGTTAAGTACAACGCCGTGGAAGCAGAAATGTCACAGGAGCTGTGTAGCCTAAAGTGGATACATGAGATAAGAGGCATGGGTTTGCAGTCTCCTGGCTTCGGGCTGGCACTGGCATCTTCTCTTGCTCCTCCAGGTGGCCTATTACTGCTGCATCTCCCCTCTTGTTGCAAAATGTCCTACAATGTCTTTGCTAAGTGCTCAAGTCAACAAAGCCCATGTGTATTTTCTTTATAGTGTACTAGAGGCCCAGTGCATAAAATTCATGCACAGGTAGGATCCCTAGTGGCTGCCAGCTGCAGGCTGGGACCTCCCTTCCCGCTGTTGGCCAGCTGGCCAGCCCCACCCCCTGGTTGAACTCCGGTCAAGGGGACAATTTGCATATTAGGCTATTATTATATAAGATGATAACAGACTAGGACTCCAAGGATTTAAATCCTGACCTATACAACTAGAGTGGTAATAGGGATTGAAGAATGACCACCGGTGGCAGCTTGGTGAGGTGGGGGTGCTGTGCATAAAACAGGTGGTAAACACAAAATAGAATTTCATCACCAGAAGTGACTGCTGCTTGTTAGCACTTTTAAATTCAAAAACTAGAGAACCTCAATGCCTTTAGAGCTCATTCACTAAAATGGGAGCATATTTGCTTCTGGTAACGGTGGACTCTGAGGGCCTCCAGTCTACAAAAATCTGTTCATCGTGAATCCATATGCTGTGAACTTCGTGGAATGAGTGTCCCAGCTGAACATACGGGGAAAGATTCCAGGTTACACACAGAGTTTTTTGTATTATTTTGGTAATGAGGGCTGGTGAAAAACTAATGGAGGCAAACTGGAGTTTGTTTTCCATCATCCCCTTCTCCAGAAATGATTGGATTTTTAAAAGATAGCCTTTCGACCTCTCCGCACTATGCAAAGGAATGAACTGCACAATTAGCCAATGTGCAACTAAACAGAACATTTCACCTAATGAGGCCCGATGAGTAGCATGATTCGTGTATGTTTAAGCAGACTTTGCAGGGGCATCCAGGCATCAACCTATCTGGGCAGATAGCTGTATCTGTATGAGTACTTATGCATATATTACAGTATCTGTTAGATGTTCATTATCTCAAAATAGATTATTCTAGTGAGCTGATCCACATAAGTTGCAGTCATTTAGTAAGGCCAGCAGGCTTCATGTGAATGCAAAGAATTTGAAATATTTGCAAAAGATTTTTTTCTATAACCCCACATACTTAAAATTTTATTTCATCTTCTGCTTTACTTATAAGGCTCTGTTCAATGTGTATAAATTAAAAAGAAAAGGTTAAAACTTAAAAAAAACAACTGCACTTCATTTTGGTATCAAACATAATGAACATTGCAAGCTGAAAGTTAATTTTCCTCTCCTAGGATGGATTTTTTTCTCTCCCTAAACGTTTAATCATAAAAGAATCATTAGAACTGCAATGCTTCAGTCCAATGTCTTTACCGCCCATTGCTCCAGTAGCTTAGTCAGACCTCCCTAGATTACTGTAATTTACCAAATGAATAAAAAGTATGAAGGCTTTGTTCAGATTTTCAATGCACCATTAATACACTGTTAGAAATTGG